>JBBPBX010004474.1:26033-42169 GCA_038048925.1 Garcialebias charrua | reverse complement strand
GAAGTTGAAGTCTCCATAGAGTATTCGTGGTCATCAACTGGGGAGCACGTTTTAGCGGTTATTGCTAGCTTGGTTGCAGCATCAGTTTTTTCTTGTTTCATTTCTTACGTTGTTTGAAAGTTTGAGAAGAAAGAATATTTAAATGAAGGATTACCGATATGTTAGCACAGATTTATAGGCAAAATTAGTAACCTATTTGGTGCTCAGAAACGGAGGTCTAAACCATTAAATCGGGATTAGTGCATTATGGCCTAAAGGAAGCTGCCTGCCCAGATCACCATTCTGTCGGAAGTGCAGCGAGGTCCTTCTCGATTTATATGGCTGCTACCGACGCAACCATATTGCTAGCTTGTCAAACCGGATATTCTGTCGTATCGGTTTATCTATAACAACCCTATGAAAAACTGATGAAAACAGAATCTTAGGGTCAAATATGTGCTATGAGAAGAGAGTCACATTGGTTTGGCTCTTTGTCTGAACACAGATGCTGTAAAAATTTTTTTACCTTTTTTATTGAGAGGACGTGCACGGACGCACACGCATATCCTGTGCTCCTCAATCTGAAATGTGGAAAAATACAGGTAAATGATGACACACTTATATAATATTAATCTAAGACTGATATTTTTAGGTTTGAGATGTCAGAAAGTAAGAGAAAGACAGAACGTCAAAAACAACTTATTTCCTCATCATAACTTTATTGCAATCTAGCCACTTATGTAAATTTTTTGCATTGTATCCATTCATGTAAAAAATTGCTAACTTAAGAGAAGGGTGTCATAACTTTTGTTTTTTATTAATTTTATAATTTAAAAAAGTAATTATATATACCATTCCAAAAAGTTTGTAAGGTCTTCTGGACAGGTTCTTCTTTGTTGAAATTTTTTTTATCCAAAAGACTTCTTCATTCTAAAGAGATGTGCACTATGATGTTTGCAGATGACATTGTGATCTGTGGTGACAACAGGGAACAGGTGGAAGAGAACTGGAGAGGTGGAGGTATGCACTTGAAAGAATTGGAATGAAAGTCAGCTGTAGAAAGAGAGTACGTGTGTGAATGAGAGGGAGGCTGGTGATGCTACAATGAACAGAGGTCAAAAAGGTGCAGGACTTCAAGTGCTTGGTGTTCACTGTCCAGGAAAATGGAGGGTGTAGTAAAGAGGTGAAAAAGAGAGTCCAGGCAGGATGGAGTGGATGGGGAAAAGTTTCAGGAGTGATTTGTAAATAAAACGTGTCACCAAAGGTTAAATGAAAAGTTTACAAGACAGTAGTGAGACCAGCTATGTTGTGTGGCCTGGAGACAGTGGCATTGACAAAAAGACAGGAGAAAGAACTGGAAGTGGCAGAAATGGAGATGTTGAGGTTCTCCTTGGGAGTGACAAGGATGGATAAGATTAGGAATAAAATCATCAGAGGTACAGCACGAGTTCAAGAACTGAGGGATAAAGTTAGAGGCCAAGCCAGACTGGGATGGTTTGGAGGTGTCCAGAGAAGGGACAGTGGGTATATTGGTAGAATGATGTAGAACTGCCTTGAAAACGACAAAGGGGAAGGCCAAAGAGAAGATATATGGATGCAGTTAGAGAGGACATGGATGTAGTTGGAGTGAGGACATAGGATGCAAATGACAGAATAAGATGGAGAAGGAGGACTCACTGTGGCGACCCCTGAAGAGGGAAAAGCCGAAAGAAGTAGTCTAAAGAGCATAGTGGGTCAACAAGTTCGCTGGTGACGGCCAGAACTAGTTTTTCACATGCAAAAGGAGGACCATCAGCCTGACGAAAGATCATTAGTGCCCTGATGGCCACTTGCTGTTCAAAGAAGGCTGAGTGATACTAGCAATAACAGCATTGTAAGAAGTTGACAGTTGGACATGGAGGCCTCTGCCCCTGTTTAATGATGGGTGGGTTCCCTTCACAAAGACTTCCTTTACTCCTTTCTTGAACCAGTGTTTGTCTCCATAAAGAGTCCTGGCCTGATGGTGTTGCTTTTCTGTGCTGAGCTATTGTTTTGGCTTAAGGTTCAAGGTTCTTTAGTGTCATTCGCATCACATATGGTACATGGGGTGGAATAAAATTAGCCAGTGACTATGTAGTTTCCCCAATGAAAGACTGATAACAGCCCTCCTGACACTGAACAACATACACAATATTACTGTTTGTGCCAAGGGACTGGATCTTTGGGATGGACAAGTCTTTGCCGTACTGTATTTTGGGGTTTAAAAGCCACTGGGACGTTGTGTTTAGAAAAGAAACATCTCAGTTTCTCTGAAACTCTTGCAACATACGGAATGATCACTGGTCTGGGTTCCTTCTTTTCACCTGATGGCTGGCTGGAGTTCTGTTTGGGTTTCTTCTCTGCTTTCAGGAAGGCCCAGTCAGGATATCCACATTGCTCTAGAGCCTGTTTTGTGTGGGATTTCTCCTTCTGCCTGACTCCTGAGTTAGTGGGGACGCTGTCTGCTCTGTGGTACAGAGTCCTGATGACTCCTAGCTTGTGCTCCAGAGGGTGATGGGAGTCAAACTGTAAATACTGGTCTGTGTGGGTCGGTTTGTGGTAAACATCAGTTTTCAAATGTCCTCCATCAGAGAAGACCTCACAGTCCAAGACCTCACTGTCTGATTTTAACCTTAAACAGACCACCTCCACTGCCTCATCAACAGGAATGCACGTAAAGAGTGATGTGATATGAAAAGAGACCATTGTTTCATCAGTTTCCATGATGACATCCCTCACCTTATCCACAAAGTTCATGGTGCTCTGTATGTAGTGTTCTGAGCTGCCAACTAAACAGAGTTTAGTACAGACGCCAGATATTAGTGACAGAATTAATCTTAAAGGTACACCTTGTTTGTGAATGTTAGGTAAACCACACAGACTAGGTGTGGCCTCTACAGTCTGTGGTACAGAATACGGTCAGTAGCCTTGTCCTGCTCCAAATGTTTCTGGCACTCTATCAACTTCTTCTTGTAACCACTTCCTGGATCTCTTTTCAGCAGCTCTTAAGTGGTTTTAAGTCACTAAGGAGTGACATAACTTTCTCATGATATTCTTTCTGGTTCAGAATCACTATGCTCCTTCCTTTGTCTACTGGGAGAACGATGATCTTGTTCTTGCTGAGTGTGATGAGTGCATCCCTCTCATCTCTGCTGATGTTGGAAGGTGGTGGTTTAGTTTGGTTTGGCGTTGCTGAAGCAGCCTGAAATTTTGTTCCTGAGTTGTTCTGCTTCAAACTTTGACATTTTGATTTTACAGAAGGCTGATTCTGTGGCTGTGATCACCACCAGAGAAAATTTATATTTCATTATTTTAGATTAGATTTTCTACTTACAGCTTTTACCTCACCTTTTGCTACTTTGAGTTTTTAACAAGCTTTTTACTTATTTTACCTTATAGCTACTGCTTTGCTATTTTTCAGTTGCATTTTGCTACTTTTAGATTTTACTTTTAGCTCTTATTGTATTAGTTTTAGCCTTGTTGAAGTTAGTGTTCTGTGTCTTTAAATACTGAGAACTAAGTTTCAGCTTCTTCAACAAATTCCAGTAATCATTTTAGCACTTTGCTTTCAAACTATATTTTTGGAGAAAATGCATTATCTCTAGTTTAATTTTTTTAATTAATTTTACATTTGTTCTTTCTTTTATTTTAAGTGTTCTACTCTGTTGTTCTATCCTTCTTCCTTTCCTCTTTTTCATTGCCTTCATCTCCCTTCATTTTCCTTTATCTCCCTTTATCGTTCTCTTTTCCTCCAGCTCTTCCTCTCCATTCACGTCCTGTGGTAAACTGCTGTTCACAAAGAAGGGACTTACCACATCATTTGATGTTAAAGGTTTGTAGTCCAGACTGGCTCTGAAATCTCTGATCATACACATAATCTCATAGTTTGGTAAATTAACATCAACCTCCTGAAGTGGAAAAGAGAAGAGAAGAGAAAAAAATGCATATTATTTTTTATGAAACACAATAAAAATAATGAAAATATTGTATGCAAGTTGAGTCAGCTGTCATATTACTGTTTCTGGTTAACCCACTGGGAATTTGATATTTTGGGGGATTTTTTTAATTTTACTTTCATATTTCACCTTAAAACTGTTTAACCTTCCATTTTTTGTGTCAGTGTATTCGGTACAACCTTCCATGTGTGAATTTCAAGTTGTTTTACAGTTATAATAGACATAAAAATCACACAAAAAACACAAAATCCAAGTAGGAAAATTATTGAGGGTCTTCTTCAAAAACCACAAACATTCATACTGAATTCTAAAAAAGCTAAGTCTGGTCCTCTGGACATTCAAAAAAACAAAACAAAGCAAAAAAACCTGTAGAAACGTTTCGTCTTTCGTCCGAAAGACTTCCTCAGTCTGAGAAGCTGTGTTCAGCTCAGTCTTATAAATAGCACCCTCCCACAGTGGATCAACCAGTTGGCTGATGACAGCCGAAACCAGCTGCTCACATGATCAAGGAGGACCATCAGCCTGACGATGGATCGTTAACACCCTGATGGTTGTTTGCTATTCACAGAGGGCTGAGTGATACTAGCAATAACAGCATTGTAAGTGGGGGACAGTTGAACCCGGAGGCCTCCACCTCTGTTTAATGATGGACGGTTTCTTTTCACAAAGATGGCCTCCTTTACTCCTCTCTCAAACCATCGTTCCTCTCTATCAAGGATGTGAACATCTTCATCCCTGAAAGAGTGACCGCTGGCCTGGAGATGAGTGTAGACTGCAGAGTCCTGACCTGATGATGTTGATCTTCTGTGCTGGGCCATCCTTTTGGCCAGTGGCTGTTTAGTTTCCCCGATATAAGACTGATCACAGCCCTCCTGACACTGAACAGCATACACAATATTACTCTGTTTGTGCCGGGGGACTGGATCTTTGGGATGAACCAGTCTTTGCCGTAATGTATTTTGGGGTTTAAAAGCCACTGGGATGTTGTGTTTAGAAAATAAACGTCTCAATGTCTCTGAAACTCCCGCAACATACGGAATGACCACTGGTTTGGGTCTGGGTTCCTTCTTTTCACCTGATGGCTGGCTGGAGTCCTGTTTGGGTTTCTTCTCTGCTTTCAGGAAGGCCCAGTTAGGATATCCACATTTCTCTAGAGCCTGTTTTGTGTGTGATTTCTCCTTCTGTCTGGCTCCTGAGTTAGTGGGGACGCTGTCTGCTCTGTGATACAGAGTCCTGATGACTCCTAACTTGTGCTCCAGAGGGTGATGGGAGTCAAACTGTAAATACTGGTCTGTGTGGGTGGGTTTGCGGTACACCTCAGTTTGCAAATTTCCTCTATCAGAAACTGAGACCTCACAGTCCAAGAAAGCCAACCTGCCATTTTTACATCTTCTCGTGTGAACTTGATATATTTATCCACAGAGTTGATGTGATCAGTGAAATGTTGGACTTCCTGAGATTTAATTTTAACCCAGGTGTCATCAACATACCTGAACCAATGACTTGGTGGTCTCCCTGAAAAGGACGTCAAGGCTCTCTTTTCTACCTCCTCCATGTACAGGTTGGCAACAATAGGAGAAACTGGAGACCCCATAGCACACCCATGTTTCTGCCTATAATATTGCTCCCCATATGTGAAGTAGGTTGACTGCAGGCACAGTTTCAAGAGTTGACACAGTTGCTCTGTGGAAAGTGTGGAAAGTTCACACGAGAAGATGTAAAATATGGCAGGTTGGCTTTCTTGGACTGTGAGGTCTCAGTTTCTGATAGAGGAAATTTGCAAACTGAGGTGTACCGCAAACCCACCCACACAGACCAGTATTTACAGTTTGACTCCCATCACCCTCTGGAGCACAAGTTAGGAGTCATCAGGACTCTGTATCACAGAGCAGACAGCGTCCCCACTAACTCAGGAGCCAGACAGAAGGAGAAATCACACACAAAACAGGCTCTAGAGAAATGTGGATATCCTAACTGGGCCTTCCTGAAAGCAGAGAAGAAACCCAAACAGGACTCTAGCCAGCCATCAGGTGAAAAGAAGGAACCCAGACCCAGACCAGTGGTCATTCCGTATGTTGCGGGAGTTTCAGAGACATTGAGACGTTTATTTTCTAAACACAACGTCCCAGTGGCTTTTAAACCCCAAAATACATTACGGCAAAGACTGGTTCATCCCAAAGATCCAGTCCCCCGGCACAAACAGAGTAATATTGTGTATGCTGTTCAGTGTCAGGAGGGCTGTGATCAGTCTTATATCGGGGAAACTAAACAGCCACTGGCCAAAAGGATGGCCCAGCACAGAAGATCAACATCATCAGGTACCAGTGATGGCATAGTTACATTGAAAAAGTAACTTAGTTAAGTTACTGATTAGTCTTTGGGAAAAGTAACTTAGTTAAGTTACTGATTACTTGATTTGGAAAGTAACTAAGTTAGATTACTAAGTTACTTTATTCGTTACTTTCAGCTGCTGCTGCCAAGAGCCCTCTGTCACAATACATAAAAAACGTAAATGTATTAATAAAATAATTACTAATAAAAATATTCAAAAACAAAATGGTCTTTCTTTACTTCATTAAACAAATAATATTTTTACAAAAAAGTATTTCTGTAAATACTTTTAAAAATAAATAATATAATAAAGACAGTCTTTCAACGTCAAAATCAGAGTTTTTTATTTTTATTTTAGGAAATTGTGTACACATGGTCTCTGTTACATCCAAACAAACATATGTTCTTGAATGCATCGTGAACTGCCTGCTGTGCGTTCTCCTGACACGAAATGGAGCTGTTGTAGATGAGCTTACCAGAAGAAACAAGAACAAAGAATGTATTTGTATGTAAATAAGACCTATTGACAGACCTATTGAGACGATTGATAGCTGCCATCAACACCACAGTTTGTACACAGCAGGAGGTGTGTGTGTGTGTGTGTTGTTTTGGTCGCGGGTGGGGGGGGGACCTGCTGTCTCTCGGAGAGGCTCCATTGTTTTACTGAACAAGTAAGTGATTCTCATTCTCCTCCTCTCTCAGCTCCGTGTGCGCACCTCAGTCCAGTCTGTTTCCTGACAAAACACATGCGCTGCATGGTGTGTGGTGTCAGGTTTCAAACAGCCCGCAGCTGACTGAATTTCCGCGTCTTTTTTTTTTATCACTCCCCGGCCGAGACGAGGAAATAAAAATAAAATTACAGTACTACAGAAAATGACAAAAAAGTAACGCACAATAATTTGGAGAAAGTAACTTTAATCAGATTACTGAATTTTGAAAAGCAACGCGTTAGATTACTAGTTACTGAAAAAAGTGGTCCGACAAGAGTAACGCGTTACTTTGTAACGCGTTAGTGACATCACTGGTCAGGACTCTGCGGTCTACACTCATCTCCAGGCCAGCGATCACTCTTTCAGGGATGAAGATGTTCACATCCTTGATAGAGAGGAACAATGGTTTGAGAGAGGAGTAAAGGAGGCCATCTTTGTGAAAAGAAACCGTCCATCATTAAACAGGGTGGAGGCCTCCGGGTTCAACTGTCCCCCTCTTACAATGCTGTTATTGCTAGTATCACTCAGCCCTCTGTGAATAGCAAACAACCATCAGGGTGCTAACGATCCATCGTTAGGCTGATGGTCCTCCTTGATCATGTGAGCAGCTGGTTTCGGCTGTCATCAGCCAACTGGTTGATCCACTGTGAGAGGGTGCTATTTATAAGACTGAGCTGAATACAGCTTCTCAGACTGAGGAAGTCTTTCGGACGAAAGACGAAACGTTTCTACAATTTTTTTGCTTTGTTTTGTTTTGTTTTTTGAATGTCCAGAGGACCAGACTTAGCCTTTTTAGATTTTTCTACCTGGATTATTGAGCATCAGGGTATTCATACTGAATTGTAACTTAATGTAAACAGTAAATTAAAATTATCATGAGTCGACACACTGCAATATTAACCATTTATAAATCAAAACATTACATTTGAACTGGGACAGTATGTTTTGACTTTTATTTTGAAAGTTGACCAGTATACACACACACATATATATATATATATATATATANATAATAATTAATAAATAACTGTTTAACATTTATCATCTTTGGTGTGCACAGAAAACCTTAATATCAGGGGGTCCAATCCTGGTCCTGGAGGACCCCCATTGTGCATGTTTTAGAGGTTTCTGCTCAAACACATCTGGTTTGGATCAACGGGCTCCTGCAGAACTTGAAGAGGATTTTCAACCATTGAAACAGGACAGGGGTCCTTCAGGACCAGGATTGGACCCCCCTGGATTAGATTAGATTCTGACACGTGAAACCTGAGATCTGAAGGAGGGTGGACTTTCTTTTGTTATACTTCCCATCAGCACCAGCATGTCCAACATATGTCCATAATAAATCCAATCCCTAAACCGAGATGGGTCTTACTGTTGTTCTCTGACACTGACGGCTCATAAAAACCCACAATAACTGGGAACTCACGTCAGTGATCCTGGGCTCTGGGCACGGGGCCGACTCCTGCGGCGTGCAGAGGCTCTGGTAAACGCAGGTCTGCGACGCGGCGCACCACACGCAGCTGTACTTGGCGTTGGCGTGTTTACACAGACTGCAGTCCTCCCTCCCCACCGAGCAGCTGTACAGCACAACTGCAGGAGACGAGACGAGACGATGACATCGTCGCCGCCGGAGCGGAGAACGAGACGTGAGTGAGACACGGACCTGTCAGGGTGCTGTCGATCTTCCTCTCGGTGCCTCGTTCTTTGACGTGGAAGGAAACGTTCAGCTCCTGCTGCTCGTCATGAGGAAACTGTGACAGACAGACAGACAGGCAGACAGGCAGACAGGCAGACAGACAGGTTAGAATCAACTCCAGGCTCTGTATTCATCGTCTTCCACAAAACAACAATTTTCCCTGTTGGATTGTCTGAGTGCGTCTGTTAGCGAAATATCTCATGAACCTGTGGATTTGATGAAACTCTCTGAAAGTAAACACTGATCTAAAACTAATACGGATGGACACGTGGCTGAGACTGACCCCAAACACAGCCTGAGTGCTAACAGACTGCTTAAGACATTTAGTCAACTGTTAGCAAAATATCTCATGAAGCACAGGATGAGTTTTAATTAAACTTACTTTTTTACTTTTTTAGCTTCCTGCTGCAGTTTAGCTGCAAACATTTTGGCTACATTTGGCTTTTAGCTAGTGTTTTTCAGATAAAGTGTGTTATTATTTTATATCTAAATGTTTCTGTTCAGTGCCCGAGACGACTTCTGTTGTGACTTTGAGCTTTAGAAATAAATTGAACTGAATTGTTTTGCACTTTTCAGCTAGAACTAGCTATATTTATTATCTAGAATAGCCTTTTCCTACATTTATCTTTTAGCTGGTACATTATCAGTTTTTGTTTTTAGGTTTTAGCTCAGCTGCTTTTGCTTTTACCAGTAGTATTTTGAATCTTTTATTTAATCTGATAATTCTCAATCAGGTCATCTGGACAGTTTCTTTTTAGTAGAAACGTTTCACCCTCACTCCAGAGGGCTTCATCAGTCAGAGTAGTTCCAGCACACTGTTCCCCCACCAAGCCGTAAACAACTTAAGTGGACCAACCAGTTTGCTGGAGCCTACTAAAAAGAAACTGTCCAGATGACCTGATTGAGAATTATCGGATTTGATACCTGGATTACTGAGCATTAACTTTCTTGTCTTTTATTTAATGTTTGCTTCATTTAGCTGTGTCTGTCGCTCAGTTCCATTTCATCCCTCCTGACCGACAGAGGGCGGTGCTGAAAGCACTGAATGTTCCCTTCGCGCATGCGCTGTTTGAGTAATTATATCAACGACGTCACACAGGTGTGACTGGATAAGCAATCAGAGGCTATATAGCCTATCGTTATCCGTAATTCACTCCTTCCTTCTCGCGCGCGGTTCAATCCAAGATCAAAAAACGTTCAACACAGAAACAACTAGACTTTATTTGTAACAGAAGACGTTTGGGTCTTCATCTGAGGAGCTTTCTCAATTGGTCATAGGTTCAATCCAAGGCTTCAGACCTTTGGATCTTTTCTCTACCGTCGCTGGAGGCCCGATGGCTTGTTAGCTGGAGCAGCGTGCTCCCCTTCGTGGGCCGGGATGGTTTAACCTTTGTGAAGGTATTTCACTGGGGGTGACTGTAGCCTTGACTACTGTGTTCAACTCTGGTGAGTAGTTTCTGCTTATTTTGCTGGCGTTCGTACAGCAGCTCCGCCCCGCGAGGAGACTACTGTGTGGATTTATACTTAAGTAATGTAGTCTTACTGTACCTTGAAGCTTCCAAGTGTGTGAGTTTCAACTGTAGCTTTTCTGCCATTGGTTGTTGATCTGTCCGCTTCCTGAGATTATTTCAGGTAGGATTCAACGTCTACCGTAAGTAGTCTGATTTGTTTGGTTTACGCAGCCAGCTGTGTTCTGGCCTCTTTTAGTTTGGCCTTGTTTTTTTCCTTGGTGACATTTAACGTTGTGTACCCTCTCCCAAGTAGTTCTGATTGCGCTAGCAGTGCTAGCCTCTCTCGGTTTGGCCTTGTTTTATGTCACTGAGGCTTGTGCCTCTCATATCTATTTTTTACCAGCATCATGTCAGTCTGGGTGAACTAGGCTTACTGGTTCTGACCTTTCTTTTGATTGGCGACGGCGTATGTTCGCGCCTTCCTATTCCAATCATTCTTGCCGGCATCATACTGCTTAGGCTGAACTGGGCTTTCAATCCGACATTGTTTTTGATTGATGAGCACACTAACCCTCAATGTCTTCAGCTGTGGGTGTGGCCATTGCAGCAGCTGACGGACTTTCGAGCCCTGTCGGACGCACCATCTTGGGCGCCAGGGCACCCTCTACTCGTCAGCAGTACGAAAACAAGTGCGTCTGTTTTCCCAGTGGTGTTCTGATCACAACGAGAACCCAGTCTCATGTACAGTACCCACCATTCTGGAGTTTCTCCAGTCTTTCCTCAATAAGGGCCGCTCTCCCTTGACGCTTAAGGTCCATATGGCGGCAATATCATCTAACCATGCCGGCGTCGATGGCCGTACGGTGGGAAGCCATAATTTAGTGTCTCTCTTTCTACGTGGTGCGCACAGGTTGCACCCACCAACAGCTACACGGGCACCAAGTTGGGACCTGCCCTTGGTTCTCGATGCTCTGTGCCGCCCTCCGTTTGAGACACTGATGCAGGCGGACCTCAAATGGCTTTCATGCAAGACGGCTTTTCTGCTAGCTATTGCCTCATCAAAGAGGATCAGCAAATTGCATGTTCTCTCGGTCAGCCCCTCATGTCTCAGGCCCTGAGGGCTCTGATGTTACCTTGTGGCCGAACACTGCATTTGCGCCAAAGGTGTTATCTCGCTCTTACTGTAACCCACCGTTAAGGCTGGCACGTTTTCAGCCTGCTCCTGGCGAGGGGTCTGGACTACTGTGCCCCGTGAGAGCGTTGGAGGCATACGTGGCAGCTACTGCCGCTATACGACAGTCGGACCAGATGTTCGTGTGTTACGGAGGGCCTAGGTTGGACTGTCCTCTTTCCAAACAGCGCCTCTCCCACTGGATTGTGGATGACATCTGCCCCCCTATGCGGCAGGGCATGGTCCCCTGCCAGGTCGGCGTAAAGGCTCATTCTACCAGGAGTGTGTCCGCTTCCTGGGCTGCCCTGAGGGGGTCTCCACTTGAAGCAATATGTGCTGCTGCATCATGGGCTTCCCCAAGCATGTTCACCAGATTTTACCGGGTTAACGTGGCCACCCCTCATCCCCTGGGCCAGGTTCTTCTGAAAGGGCCCTCTGGGCCCCCTCAGTGAGGTATGTGCTCATGATTCTTCATGGCATCGTTGGTATTAGTCATTCAGTGCTTTCAGCACCGCCCTCTGGCAGTCAGGAGGGATGAAACAGAACAAAACTTACAAATGTAACTACGGTTCTATGAATCCCGGATGACCGCCAGAGCTTCTCTGTCACTCATAATCCTTGCTTTACATGAGAGGATTCTGTAGGAGTGAATTACTGATAACGCTAGGCTATATAGCAGGGGTGCTCATTACGTAGATCGCGATCTACTGGTAGATCTCTGAGGTAGTACTGGTAGATCGCAGCATGACATTAAAAAAAATAATTGTCAGCCTATCAACCATCCTGTCACTTGATTGACATACAGGGCAGCCATTCACAACCCTCATTCTCTCAAACCAGGTCTGAGAGATTTTTGGGGAAACCCCATCCCCGCTCCCCCACCCCCAAAGGTGTGAAATTCTCCGTGTGTGAAGTTGCACATACAGACGGCTGCAGTCCAAAGTTTTTTTTGCACTAACAACAGATTTAAATAATGTCAGAGAGCTGAGTGTTTTTCTGCTACGTACTCACCCTTTTTCAGCATGCAGGAGCAAAACTAATAAAATCCAGGGTCCAAAGAGACGTTATTCACCAGTTTGGACAATCATGCAGTCGCTGCATGCACAATGAATACAGCTGAGCCCAGGGTTGCCAGATTTAAAAAATGCCTTATTTACCACCTCCTTTTCTGTGCACATGTTCAAGAAACACAACACAAACTTCATCTTGCTCAAGATGAGAGTTCTGCAATGGAGTTAAATTCAAAGCAGTCTGCTCCTCAAACAAATAGTGTTAAATTATTATTTTATCTATGAATGTTTCTGTTAAATTATTATTTTGTATAAATGTTTCTGTTCAGTGCCCTGAGATTACTTCTTTTGTGAATTGACGCTATATAAATAAACTGAATTGAATTGAATCTTAGAACATCTTTACTCAGCAAACACAACAGTTTAGGTCAAAATACTATAATTTTAAAGCCACAGTACTATATAGTTCATAATTTCTTATCTGGCAACCCGACTGACATGAAAACTACAGCATTTTTCATGTAAACCAGCTTATTTTTTGTTTATTACCCCCAATAAACATTGAAAAATCACTAATGTTTCCACAGGTTGTTTTCGTGTAAACGGGGCCTTATAGTAGGTAGATCACTTTGACTTGATCGTTTCAAAAGTAGCTCGCATGCTGAAAAAGTCGGAACACCCCTGCTATATAGCCTCTGATTGCTTATCCGGTCACACCTGTGTGACGTCGTCGATATAATTACTCAAACAGCGCATGCGCGAAGGGAACATTCAGTGCTTTCAGCACCGTCCTCTGGTGGTCATCCGGGATTCAAAGAACCGTAGTTACATTCGTAACTTTCGTTTTAGCTTCTTCTGTAGCTGTTTCAAACAGCTCTACGCTGAAAACAAATTATTTTGTGTAGTTTCAGTAAAAACAGCTAAAATGATCTCCATGACAGCTGAACGCTCGTGGAGCCGCTCACCTCAAAGCCACGGAACTCGAACTCGGAGGCGTCCACCTGCCTCACCTCCTCCTCCGTCGTCTTCATCAAATCCGTCCCGATGGAGAACCTCTGGTTCTGGAGACAGACGGGACAAAGTTACAGACCGGCGGGAGCAGCTGAGGATGAGGAGGGTGAGCCAGGCCTTCGTCACCTTGTAGATCTCCAGGTTCCTTCCCTGGAACATGATGGGGATCCTGACGCCAACGGGGATCAGCTGCGGCTCCGGAGAACCGAACTGAGGACAGTTCTCAGGCTTCACCAGTAGAGGAGACAACATCGGGTCAGGTGAGCTCACACACATCAGAACTTTTAATCAGGGGTACCAGAACAGAACACCAGCTCTTCAGAACTACCTGCTGAGGTTTGATTACATGTTCTCCCGCCGCAGCCTCGTTCACGTCGCTGCAGACGTGATCCTGAGCGTCCCACTGGCAGCCCCAACGACTGTTCACACAGGAAATACACCTGGACACACAACAACGACACGTCCGCACTTCCTGGTTCTGTCAGAACCTGTGTGTGTGTGTGTGTGTTCAGCTCACGGTGTGTTTTCGTTCATCCTGACGGCAGCAGCGCAGTTGTAGAACTGGTACTCTCCTGACGTCAGCACGATGGTTCCATTCACCAGAACCCGAACCGGGACCGACACGTAATCTGAACACGCAGAAACAAACGGGTTCAAGAGGCTCCGCAGCTTAAGTTCGGCGCCTTTGGAGCTTTAAACGAAAGGCTTTGCTACAATTAGCTAAAGTAGCTAAAACAGAGTTCAGTTTAAAACAAACAGAAGCTAAAATGGAAAAAACAAGGAAAAGTTAAAAGGAGCAGAACAGCAAAAAAAAAGAAGCAGCTTGGATGCTACAATGAGCAAAGCTGTGGCTAAAATTCAGAAGATGCTGAAGCTAAAGTAAACAAAACCAGAGCCAGCAAACCAAAATCAGCTACATTTTGGCTCAAAGTAGCAAAAGATGCTAATGATGAAATAAAAATAATAAACTGTACATAAAATTAGCTGAACTGTGGCTGAACATAATAAAACTAAAAGTAGAAAAACAGTAGCTAAATATAGCAGAGCAGTAGCTAAAATAAGCAAAAACAAATTCCAAAGCTAAGAGTAAAAATCATGCTTAAATGACCATTGCAGCCAAGATTAAAAAAAGCTAAAATCTGCTAAACTGTAGCATAAAGTAGCAAAAAACTACAATCAAGTTAAAAACAGCAAAATAGAAGCTAAAATTTGCAAAACTGTAGCAAAAAGTATCAAAACAAATGCTTCAAATTAACCAAATAGTAGCTAAACATATCACAACAGTAGCTAAACATATCACAACAGTAGCTAAAGATATCACAAAAGTAGCTAAAGATATCACAACAGTAGCTAAAGATATCACAAAAGTAGCTAAAGATATCACAACAGTAGCTAAAGATATCACAACAGTAGTTAAAGATACCACAACTGCAGCCAAATTTAGCAAAACAGATACACAGATAACCTAGATTTCAGCTTAAATAAAAAAGTGCTAAAGCAAACAACAAGAACAGTAGCTACAAATCAGCAACACTGTAGCCTAAAATAAAAGTAAAAAGATTATAAAAGCTAAAATGAAAACAGCAGCTAGCGATAGTGCAACAGTAACTAAAAGTAGCAGAATGCATGCTAAAGCTAAGAGTAGCAAAACCCATGCAAATAAATTATCAAAACGAACATTAAGGCTAAAACTAACAAAACAGGAGCTAAAGCAAAATTCAGCAAGAAGTAGCTAAAAGGAGTAGAATAGTAAACAAAAGCTAAAAGAGTCAAGTTTCTTTCGGCTGCTTCCTTCAGTACGAGCTGCCACAGTGAGTGAACTCACATGAAAGATTTGGCATTTTATTTATTGTTTTACACCTGATGCTCTTCCTGACGTAAACTGGGCTCGAACCGTCAGCCCCGAGGCTTAAAGGCTGCGGCAACTAACCACTGAGCTACGCAGCTAAAAGCAGGAAAGAGCAGAAGACGAGAAAAACAGAGCAGCCGAAGCAGATTGTAAAGAAAACTAACTTTTCGGAGCTGATCGGTGAACTCCTACAGAACAAAAATGAAGTTCAGCTGCTAAAGCTGATGTTCTTCTACAGTTAGCTTCCATGGCTAACAGCAGCTGATCTTTACAGCTGTGCTTGTACTTTACTTCTGTTTATCGTCAAAAGAATAAACGTGTTTCCAGTTCACAGACGGCAGAAACACGAGCGCGCCGGGCCCGTGTACCTTGCTGAGCAGGAGTGGGCGGGATGATCTCGGGGTCGGGGAGCGAGCACACCACCTGCACCGGATCGTCCTTGACCGGCGTGGCGCTGGTGGTGAAATTACACATCTGGCCTCGCCGGACGCAGTCGAAGGAACACTGCAGCTCGTCGTGCTTCATGAGCCTGGGGAGGCTCGGGATGTGGATTTCAACCTGAGGACGAGGAACAGACGTCAAGACAAATAAACTACGACAAATGCCGAAAAGAGAAATGTCACCCCGTGACGTTTTGTAGAACCATGGAAATTCACAGTGGAGGACAACAATAATAATCTAGAAACTTAAAAAAGAGCCACGCATTTATTTTTCTTTGTTTGTTTGTGCCGTCAATAAACTTGTTCCTGACAAAGCCTCAAAACATCTAGATTTTGTCAGAATTGATAAAACGCTCCTATGACATCACTGCCCTCAAAAAATAACATTCCTGTCAGTGGGGGCTGCGGTGGAGTCCCGCCTCTCGTTTAGACCCACCTGCTTGAATAAGGAGCACAAACACTTGTTTTGTGCACGAGTAAACAATTCAGTTGTTGCATGCATGCAGGCTGC
>JBBPBX010004474.1:0-19176 GCA_038048925.1 Garcialebias charrua | reverse complement strand
CAGACAGGTGGACAACACACACAACTGAGACACAGACAGGTGGACAACACACACATCTGAGAGACAGGCAGGTGGACAACACACACAACTGAGACACAGACAGGTGGACAACACACACATCTGAGAGACAGACAGGTGGACAACACACACATCTGAGACACACACAGGTGGACAACACACACATCTGAGAGACAGGCAGGTGGACAACACACACATCTGAGAGACAGACAGGTGGACAACACACACATCTGAGACACACACAGGTGGACAACACACACATCTGAGAGACAGACAGGTGGACAACACACACATCTGAGAGACAGACAGGTGGACAACACACACATCTGAGAGACAGGCAGGTGGACAACACACCTGAGACACACACAGGTGGACAACACACACATCTGAGAGACAGACAGGTGGACAACACACACATCTGAGAGACAGGCAGGTGGACAATACGACAAAGAAGTGTCCCAGAGGACGACGGGACACAAAGGACGAGGCGTGAATGCTGAGTCAGCTTTTAGTTTCAGTTTGTTTTCTGAACCTTTCATACATTTTTTAAAATATTTCACTTTATTTTATTTTCTCTAAAGAAACAAAGATTTCTTCAGCTCCTTCAAAAAGATGGTTCTCTGTAAAACCAGCTTCAGCTAATGGCTCTCTGAATCTTCATTTTCAGCTAGCCTTAGTTACAACTCTGCTTTTTCAGCTTTTAACTGTTTTTTTGCTTTTAACTTTTAGAGAGATTTTTGATACTTTAAGCTAACTTCTTGCTATTTTTTACCTTTCAGCTTATATCAGCCTATTTCAACTCTTAGCTAGCCTTTTGCTGTTTTTGGCTACACTTTAGCTTTTAGCTAGCTTTTTGTCATTTTTAATTTTTAACTGCATTTTGCTACTTCTGATTTTTTTTTGCTAGCAAATGCTAATTTTCACTAACTTTTGGGCTTTAGCTGGTCTTCAGCTACTTTTAACTACCATTTTGCTACCTTTTCTTACAGCTAGCCTTTAGGTACTTTTAAATTTTACCTTCCTTCTCACTACTTCAGCACTTCAACTCTTTTGATTTTAGCAAGCAATATGCTACTTTTAGCTAGCCATTTGCTGATGTTGCTTTTAAGTATTGTTCTCAAACTTCTGTTGTAGCTAGTGCTATGCTAATTTTAGCTAGCCTTTTACTACTTTCCTTTAGCTCGTGTTTTGGCACAACATTTGGTCACGTATAGCTTTTAGCTAATATTTTGTGGCTATAGCAAGCTTTAAACATTTAGCTAGCCTTTTGCTATTTTTAGCTTTAGTTCTGCTACTTTTAGCTTTTAGTATTTTTAAAATTAAATTAGCACTTTGCTCTTTTAGCTAGTGGCATGTTTTTATTTTTTAACTTTAAGTTTTTAGCTTGTGGTGTTCTTCGGCTTAGTTTCAGCTCCTTCAGCTGACATTCAGCACTCGGTTGGACTCACTTTCCCTCCAGGACACACCAGCCACAGAACGGGTCCTTCATGGAGACGCAGGAGTGGCAGTCCTTCTTCAGGTGGCACGTTTGGACCGGAACCTTGGTGATCTGAATACACAGAAGAGGCTTTTATTGTGAAGGGACACAACTCTTTGGCTTTTGAAACAAATAAACAGACAACTCCTTTCATCTCCCGACGGTTTAAACAAACTGATTTATTTACCTTCACATAACGGTCAGTTTGAAATACAAGTAGTCCTCGACTTACAGCGATTCGGTGTTACGAACGCATCTTATTAATAAAAATATAAAATGTAAAAATTTTTTTTTTTTTTTTTTTTGAAAAAATCTTATTTTATGTGTTTAAATGTTCTTGATTTCATGTGTACAGCACTTTGTTGCAGCTGTGGTTGTTTTAAATGGCTTTATAAATAAAGTATTATTATTATTATTTAGAAGCCGATTTACGCAGTTTGCTACAGTTTGACAGAATCCACTAGTTTTCGGCAGTGTCCGCCAGTTTTCGGCAGTGTGTCCGCCAGTTTTCGGCAGTGTGCCCGCCAGTTTTCGGCAGTGTGTCCGCCAGTTTTCGGCAGAGTGTCCGCCAGTTTTCGGCAGAGTGTCTGCCAGTTTTCTGCAGTGTGCCCGCCAGTTTTCTGCAGTGTGCCCGCCAGTTTTCGGCAGTGTCTGCCAGTTTTCGGCAGTGTGTCCGCCAGTTTTCGGCAGTGTCCACCAGTTTTCGGCAGTGTGTCCGCCAGTTTTCGGCAGTGTGTCCGCCAGTTTTCTGCAGTGTGCCCGCCAGTTTTCTGCAGTGTGCCCGCCAGTTTTCGGCAGTGTCCACCAGTTTTCGGCAGTGTGCCCGCCAGTTTTCGGCAGTGTGCCCGCCAGTTTTCGGCAGCGTCCGCCAGTTTTCGGCAGTGTGTTCGCCAGTTTTCGGCAGTGTCCGCCAGTTTTCGGCAGTGTGTCCGCCAGTTTTCGGCAGCGTGTCCGCCAGCTTTCGGTTAGCTTCGGTTAGCTCAGGCCTCAACAGCCGGCTTTGGACGACCGTGTGTCCGATCAGAGGTTGAAACGCTCGGTGAACTCTGTGGACGTCTCGGGCCCGGAGCAGCACCTGCCGATCGCTCTGCTGCGTCGCATCCCACCACGCCGGCCGACACCACCAGCTCACCGCGGGAACACCGAGCTAATATGCTAACGCGGAGAAACGGCTCCCGTAAGTTATTAACTCTTTTCCCCTTCATTATGGCTCCAAATGTATGGAGCTAACATGCTAACGGTCCTTCCTGTAAACAGTTTGGAGCGTGTGAAGCAGTTGGAAGCTGCAGAGCTCGGACGTGCAAGGAGCCAACATGCTAACAGGCTTCATCAACTCCCAGTAAGAAATTAACTATTTTTTTCTTTCATTATGGCTCCAGATGTACTGTATGTGTTTTTTGTACTGTGTTAGGATAGGCGAAGTGCTTGGTAACTGTACAGTACTGTACATGTACGTGTAAAAGTGGCGGCTCGTGTGTTTTCCGACTTACGGCGATTTGACATGCGAACGGCCGTAGGAACGGAACTGGGACGTAACTCGAGGACTATCTGTATTTAACCGTGGTTTCTAAAACTTGGACTTGTCTAACGACAGGACAGTAGTCCACTTAGTCTCGGTCCATTTGAAACGAGCTGTGGTCCAGAGAAGACGGCAGCCGTTTCTCCTCTCTGCCTGATAAAGCTTTATTTGTTCCAGTCGTGGAACTCGGTTTTGATTTGTTTTTTTACAAAAAGTCCCGACTGTTTCTGTGAAAACAGAGCTGTCCGGCAGGAAACGGCTCACAGCTTCGACTAGTTTTACAAAATAAAAGCCCAACGCCTCCCGTCAACTTTCAGCTTTATTGAGAACGTACGAATGTTTGAACAACCTTGGAGCTCGGCGTCTTCTTTACTTTGTAAACATTTATCTTCGGCTGCTGTGACATTTCCTACGATCTTTCTGTCTCCGTCTGACAAACGGGAACGAGCGACTGGAGCGAGCTCCGGCGTCGACGCTCCACTTGATCAAAGCAAATCGCTCTCTTGAAGCGCGTCTGTAATTAATTCATTTCTCAATCAATAACGCCCATTTCACCTCGGCGCGGCGAGAGCGATGGCGAGCGAGAGATGAAAGGACAAAGGGAGGGAGAGACGGATGGCGGGAAAAGAGGCGAGTGGAGAACAAGCGGGGAGCGGATCAATGGCCGACTTGTGTGGTAACGCAGACGGATGAGTCGTCGACTGGATGAATAAATGATCAAACGACACGACGCGCTCATTAAGGCGGCGGCCTGATGGATGAGGCACAGGAGCAGAAGTAAGTCGCCGACAGCGAGGCGTTCGGAAGCAGCGAGGTTTTGAGAGAAGAGGAGCGATCGATGCGCTCGGTGTGCACGTGACCTTTTTCTCCGTGGCGATGTACAGATGTTGGCGGCTGGAGTCGAACAGCAGGTTCTTGTTGACCGGGTCTCCGGTGACGTCGCTGGACACGCGCCCGTACGTCTCGGGCTGAGCCGACAGATGCACCTTCAGCACCTGCAGGGACACAAACAGCTGAACCTGGACACTTCAAAACACCGGATCTATTAAAGACGTCTGGCAAACGCTGAAGTAAACACAAACAAAAACACTTTTTACCTCTCAGATTAGAGGCGCGGACATTTACACAAATTAAAAATATTAATAAACATCCGATACTTTTCAACATATTTAACTTAATAAAAATATATTTTCTCCATAGAAAGACGTTAGGATCTCTTTGATTCCTGCAGACTTTCGGCTACTGGCCCTGTTTATGTCTTGTGAGGCTACTTTTAGCTTCAAAATAGCCTTTTGTTACTTTAAAGTTTTAGCTATTGTTCTGCGTCTTTTAGCATCTCCTGACTTTTCATCTTCAGCTACTTTTTTTCCAAAAAGTATCTTTCAGCTCGTATTTTTCAACATTTAAATTTTAGCTAGTCTTTTGCTATTTCAGGCTTTTAATAACTTAGTTTTTTACCAGCATGTTGCTACTTTTAGCCAGAACTTAGCAGATTTTAGGCTTTAGAAAACTTTAATCTTAAGGCAACTTAAAAAAAAAAGAATTTGCATTTAATCAGCCATTAGTCACTTTTTACTTTTCACCTGTTTTTGGATACTTCAGACTATCCTTTTGTTACTTTATCTTTGCTACTTTATGCTTTTAGGTAGTCTTTTGCTATACGTAGCTTTATACTAGCATTTTGCAACATTTAGCTTTAGCCTTTTGCTGCTTTTAGAGCTTACATAGTCTTTCACCATAGTATTTTGATACTGTTTTGATTTAGACATTTAGCTAGATTTTTGTTTCTTTTAGCTTGAAGCTAGCCTATTGCTACATTTATCTTGTAGCCTTTTGCCACTTTAAGCTATTAGCCAACCTATTGCTATTTCTAGCTTTTAGCAAGTCTCATGCAAATTTTAGCTTCTGTAAGGCCTTTTACCGATTTTAGTTTTTAGTCTGGCTTTAGCAACTTTTGGATCTTTGCAACACTTTTGCTATTCTTAGCTTTAAGCCAGGCTTTTAGTAGCTAAAAGCTACTTTTAGCATTTAGCTGATATTTAGCTACCTTTCCTCTCTAGATAATATCAGGTTTTAGCTAGCCTTTTGCTACTGTATGTTAAAATTACCATGTTGCTAATGTTAGCTATTTATTTACCATTTTTAGCTTTGAGCTAGCCTTTTGCTAAATTTAGCCTTTTAATTAGCCCTTTGCTTCTTTTAGCTTGTACACAATGTTTTGTCAATACAAGTTATTTTTCTAGCGATCGCTGGAATTTTGCTTGTTTTATCTTTCAAAAGTCTACTGCTCATTTTAGCTTTTAGCTCATTTTAGCTTATGTTCTGCTTCTTTTAGCTTTTTGAACTCTGTTTCATTCAGTGTCACAGAAAGTGTTTCTTCTGTTACAGTTTGTCTGTGAGGGCCAGCGATGACGTGCAGTAAAAGGAGACTTTAGCTCGACAAGGCGGTCCAAACGTCGGCTACCTCTCCGTTGGCGGTGCCCACAAACGCCACGGCGTGCTCCATCTCCACGGCCACGGCCACCGCAGTCATGTGAACGTTACGGAACCACGAAGGCTCGGCTGTTAAAGCGAACGCAGCCTTGCTGGCTAAAGGTGACGGCAGGAACTCCGCTCCACATTTGTACAAATCGACCATGGGGACCTGACGGAGAGGAGGACATGTTTCAGTCTCTGATCCACTGCTCCAGCTGCACGCCAGCTGCACGCCAGCTGCACGCCAGCTGCACGCCAGCTTCACGCCAGCTTCACGCCAGCTTCACGCCAGCTTCCCCTCACCTGACCGCTGTTGGTGTTGCTGTTGCCGTTGCACACGTCCTCGGACTTGGACGAGTACGGCGAGTAGACCGCGGGCTTTCCGTTGATGGAGCCCGCTTGGCTGTAACAGGCTCCGATGACCTCCACCAGCCGATCGTTGATGGACTTCAGCGGGTACGAACCTGCAGACAGGAACACACAAACATCTGGACCCAAACGTTTCTCTTCTCATGAACAAATCATCTTTACGCACAGCCCGACTGTTTACAACTAAACAAGCGCCGGTCAAATTGTACCTCCGCTTCGTACCCGCCCAAACATTTCATACCACTAGGGTACAAAACGGTTATCTGTAGTTTTTTGTTGTTTTAGCTAAATATCTTTTGAAACACTGGACAGGTTTGACTGGATAAACTGAACGGAGCTTAGAAAACACTTTTGTATTACTATATTAATATAGTTAATATATTGTTATACTATATATTGTTATATATATAGTTAATACTATTGTATTAACTGAAGAATGTTATTGTTTGAATTTTATTTATGAGAAAAAAGGGGCAGATATTATAAGAATTATTTTCTTCTTTCTGCTACCTTTCATTTCATTGTATTGGTTTTCTTTTCTTTTTGTTGTTGTTGTAAATATAATGTTGTAAATATATAATTAATTTGTTTTTAGGTTATGAAATGAATAAAGAATTATTATTATAAAAATAAAAAAAACTCGATGAGTTTGACGTGGTCGTAGACGGGGATCATCCTCAACACACAGTCTGAGCACAACAGCTTTGTACCTAAAGTCGTTTTGAAGGTTGGACCACGGCGCTACAAGAGTTAAAATGCAGTTAAATGTCTGGAACAACTGGACAGAGAACTGGGATGAATCCACAACAGGAGTCATGGAAATACAAATTTATTTCATCAAATAAATCTGAGTTTTATAAAATAGGAAAAGTTTCTGCGCAGCTGAGGGAAGCGACTTATGGTCGTTTCACGCGATCGACTTCACACGGTCTTTCTGGAGAGGATAACTGTTTTATTTTATTTCCAAACATTAAAGTCAAAACTCAAAGCCGAGAATGCTCTTTGATAAAACTGTGATGTAATCACTTCTCCAGAGCAAGACGCCAAATGAGCCGGTCTGAGACGTTGTTTTCAGCTGCTGGCGTTAAGATGAAACGGCAGCTCCAAACGAGCAGAAGAAACATCTCACCGACACGGTTATCTGACGCTCTGCCAACTTCAAGAAACAGGAAGTACGTACACAGAGCCGACGACGTCTCCTCCTCTGAGGTGAAGGCCACAAACAGAACCTTGTCGGACGCTGAAACCGTCCCGTACTGACCCGAGGCCGTCAGGTTTAGGGCCAGAACGGCTCCAGGGGCTCCAACAAAAGCAGCCTAAGAGACACAGAAGAGGCAGATGTTTTCTGGAAGAACAAGAAAATAAAGGTTTTGTGACAAACAAATCCAAACGTTCCAAAACGTCTGAGCCGAAGAAGTGGACCAAGAAGTTGGTGGCGCTGCAGCTCAGTGTGAGGGTAAAACCTCTGACCGTCCTCAGTGAAGCTCAAGTCTTTGGTGTCTTCTAGCATTTTGCTACTAGCTACAATTCTGCTACTTTTAGCACTTAGCTAGCCTTTGGATAGATTTAGCTTTCAGCTAACCTCTTGTCAAACCTAGATATCAACCGGTCTTTTGATACTTTCATCCTTTTGCAGTTTTGTTACTTCCAGTTTGTAGCTAACATTTTGCCACTTTTAGCACATAGCCAACATTTTGCTACTTTGGCTTTTAGCTAGTCTTTTGCTATGTTAGATTTTAATTAGCCTTTTGTACTTTTAAGGAATATCTTTAGCTGCTTGTACATAGCGTCTTGCTACATTTAGCTATTAGCTATTTTTTCTACTTCAGCTGTTAGCTAACCTTTTGCAACTTTGTTTAAATTTTTTTGTAGCTTTCAGCTAACATTTTGTTACTTTTAGCTTTTAGCTAGCCTTTTCATACTTTTAGAAAGTTTATTGCTATTTTTAACTTTACACTAGCCTTTAATTAGTTTTAGCCTTTAACTAGTGTTTTGCTACTTTTAGCTCCGAGCCAGCATTTTGCTATTTTAGCTCCGAGCCAGCAGTTTGCTATGTTAGCTTTTAATTAGCCTTTTGTACTTTTAAGGTATTTCTTTGCTGCTTTTAGATAGTGTTATGCTACATTTATCTATTAGTCTTTCAACTTCAGCTGTTAACTTTTTGCAACTTTTTGTTTTTATCTTTTGTAGCTTTCACCGAACATTTTGTTACTTTTAGTTTTTAGCTAGCCTTTTGCTACTTTTAGAAAGTGTATTTAATTTTTTAGCTTTTCTATATTTAGCTTCATCTATTTTTTAAACTTCTTGTAGAAAGTGTATTGCTATTTTTACCTTTAAACTAGCCTTTAATTAATTTTAGCCTTTAGCTAGTGTTTTGCTACTTTTAGCTCCGAGCCAGCCTTTTGTTACTTTTGGGTTTTAGCCAGCCTTTTACCATGTTAGCTTTTAAGTAACCTTTTGTACTTTTAAGGTATTTCTTTTGCTGCTTTTAGATAGCACTTTGCTAAATTTAGCTGTTAGATTTTTTTTCTACTTCAGCGGTTAACTAACCTTTTGCAACTTTTTATTTTAATATTTTGTTGCTTTCAGCTAACATTTTGCTACGCTTTAAGCTTGCCTTTTTCTTTATTTAGCTTCATCTATGTTTTAAATTACGTTTAGCAAGTGTATAGCTATTTTTAGCTTTTGTTAAATTTAGGATTTAGCTAGTGTTGCGCTACTTTTAGCTCCTAGCCAGCCTTTTGCTACTTACGCCTTTTGTTACGTTAGCTTTTAAATGACCTTTTGTACTTTTAATGCATTTCTTTGCTGCTTTTTAGCTAGTGTTTTGCTACTTTTAGCTCCTAGCCAGCCTTTTGCTATGTTAGTTTTTAATTAGCCTTTTGTACTTTAAAGGTATTTCTTTTTCTGCTTTTAGATAGCATTTTGCTACATTTAGCTATTAGTTTTTTCTACTTCAGCTGTTAACTAAACTTTTGCAACTTTTTATTTTAATCTTTTGTTTTCAGCTAACATTTTGCAACTTTTATCTTTTAGCTATCCTTTTCAGAGGCAGAGTCTCTTCATCAGAGAGTCAGAGAGTCTTTATTGTCATTTGCACCGCATGTGGTACATGTGATGAAAACGAGATTATGTACACGGGGTCCCAGTTGTATTGCTACTTTTAGCTTTAAGCTTGCCTTTTTCTATATTTAGCTTCATCTATTTTTTAAATAACTTTTAGCAGGTGTATTGCTATTTTTAGCTTTTGTTTATTTTAGGCTTTAGCTAGTGTTGGGCTACTTTTAGCTTTCGACTTTGCAGCCATGCTGTAGTTTTGGAACCAGAGTCTGCACAGAAGAACTTGAGGCTGGACCCTGGACACCAAAGTCCTGCCTGGTTCTCCAGGCCTCAAGTAACTAAAACTAAATGTGTAAAAAGTATTTAAAACACTGAAGTAGTTCAAGAGTAAAACGCGTGTTCCAGTACCTGGACCTTGTTGTACTTGTTGCTGGCACTACAGTTGAGCTGCAGCTCCGTGTACGAGTAATAACTCTGATCGTCCTCACACATCCGGGCGATGAAGGTGAAGTTCTTGTTGTCCGGCAGCCCGAGCGTGCGCGAGAACAGGAAGTAGACAAAGTTGTTGTCTTTGAAGGCGAAGCGAAAGTCGTGCCGGTAGCGCAGGACGAAGGGGTTTGCCTGGACCGCGGAGGCCTCGATGATGCTGTCGAAATACACCCACTCTTTGTTGTACTCCTGGAGGATCCGGGTGGAGATCAGCTTGGTGCTGTCGTAGCTGCCGTAGCCTTTAGCAACCTGAGACAAAAAGAAACGGAGGAAAACAAAAAGTTCACAGACATTTCATGAAAACACTCTCCCTTCCAGCAAAGACCTTCTGGATCCACCTGAACATGAACAAACTGACTGAACACCAGGACTTCATGAGTAAACGTGTCGGTGGAGCCGGAGGACGGAGGAGGTTCGAGTCCGTGACCTCAGGATCCGACCTGTTTACAGGTGAAGTGGTCGCGTTGGCCACATCACGCCAGGATCTCCAACCCTCGCTGGAGCGGATCACAGACCATCGTGAAGCATCTGAGGACCAGCACCTCCACATCTGAGGTCAAGGTCCTCAGACGGTAAAGAGTGGACTGGTTTGGAGTCCTCCTGGATGAGCTGGAAGAGGTGGCTGTGGACAGATGTGGACAGATGTCTGGACCTCCCTGCTCCTGTCGCTGCACCAAAGACCCAACTCCAGAACCAGTGGAAGACGACGGACGGGCGTTTGTGACTTTTAATTACAGTTTCTGTTTACGTGAGTAAACCTCACCGGTGTGTCCGAGTGTGCGTTTGAATCCTCACCAGGAACACGGGGAGCTTTTGTCCTCCTTTCTGGAAGAACGACATCACTCCCACCACGGACACGCCCTGCTCGGAGCTCGCCACGTACGACTTCTCCCCGTTGTTGTCGCTGTAGTACTCCACGTTGTCCACGTTGCTCAGGTTCCTCAGCGAGCAGATGCCCCTGAAGAGACTGCCGCAGACCACCAGCTCGTTCCGGTCCTGGAAGACCAGCAGCAGCTTGTTGTGGTTGTTGGTTTCCTTGGAGTTCTCGCAGGCGTCGGTGACCGGCGGCGTGCACTGGGGGTTGTCCTTCTTGGGGCCCGTCTCCACGCGCACCTCCAGCCCGAGGTCAGAGTTCAGCTGGTAGAGGCGGTTGACGGCGCCGACGTACAGCCGGCCCGTGCGCTCGTCCATCACCACGTTGTTGATCAGCGTGTCGGAGGAAAACGCTGCGATCCCGCACGGGCTCAGGTAAACCGTTGCCATGGAGACCACCGTCAGCGGCCACACCCACCAGCGCTCCATCTTGTCTGAAAAACAAAGAGGCCGTTTATTAATGTTTTTACAGAGAGCGGGCAAATTACAACTGTTTCAGCAACAACTTGGGTAAAAGTCTGGATTAACTGAACTGTATGTTAGTCTGGATTAATTTAACTGCATGTTAGTCTGGATTAATTTAACTGTATGTTAGTCAGGATTCATTTAACTGTATGTTAGTCTGGATTAATTTAACTGCATGTTAGTCTCGATTCATTTAACTGTATGTTAGTCTGGATTAATTTAACTGTATGTTAGTCAGGATTCATTTAACTGTATGTTAGTCTGGATTAATTTAACTGCATGTTAGTCTGGATTCATTTAACTGTATGTTAGTCTGGATTAATTTAACTGTATGTTAGTCTGGATTAATTTAACTGTATGTTAGTCTGGATTAACTGAACTGTATGTTAGTCTGGATTAACTGAACTGCATGTTAGTCTGGATTAATTTAACTGCATGTTAGTCTGGATTAATTTAACTGTATGTTAGTCAGGATTCATTTAACTGTATGTTAGTCTGGATTAATTTAACTGCATGTTAGTCTGGATTCATTTAACTGTATGTTAGTCTGGATTAATTTAACTGTATGTTAGTCTGGATTAATTTAACTGTATGTTAGTCTGGATTAATTTAACTGTATGTTAGTCTGGATTAACTGAACTGCATGTTAGTCTGGATTAATTTAACTGCATGTTAGTCTGGATTAATTTAACTGTATGTTAGTCAGGATTCATTTAACTGTATGTTAGTCTGGATTAATTTAACTGCATGTTAGTCTGGATTAATTTAACTGTATGTTAGTCTGGATTAATTTAACTGTATGTTAGTCTGGATTAATTTAACTGTATGTTAGTCTGGATTAATTTAACTGTATGTTAGTCTGGATTAATTTAACTGTATGTTAGTCTGGATTAATTTAACTGTATGTTAGTCTGGATTAATTTAACTGTATGTTAGTCTGGATTAATTTAACTGTATGTTAGTCTGGATTAATTTAACTGTATGTTAGTCTGGATTAATTTAACTGTATGTTAGTCTGGATTAATTTAACTGTATGTTAGTCTCGGATTAATTTAACTGTATGTTAGTCTGGATTAATTTAACTGTATGTTAGTCTGGATTAATTTAACTGTATGTTAGTCTGGATTAATTTAACTGTATGTTAGTCTGGATTAATTTAACTGTATGTTAGTCTGGATTAATTTAACTATCACGAACTGGATTAAGTTAACTGTATGTTAGTCTGGATTAATTTAACTGTATGTTAGTCTGGATCAATTTTAACTGTATGTTAGTCTGTATTAATTTAACTGTATGTTAGTCTGGATTAATTTAACTGTATGTTAGTCTGGATTAATTTAACTGTATGTTAGTCTGGATCAATTTAACTGTACGTTAGTCTGGATCAATTTAACTGTATGTTAGTCTGGATTAATTTAACTGTATGTTAGTCTGGATTAATTTAACTGTATGTTAGTCTGGATTAATTTAACTGTGTGTTAGTCTGGATTAATTTAACTGTGTGTTAATCTGGATTAATTTAACTGTATGTTAGTCTGGATTAATTTAACTATGTTAGGGGCGGCCGTGGCGTAGTGGCTAGGGTTAGACAGTTGAACCCGGAGGCCTCCACCTCTGTTTAATGATGGACGGTTTCCCCCACGGTCCCCCTCTTACAATGCTGTTATTGCTAGTATCACTCAGCCCTCTGTGAATAGCAAACAACCATCAGGTGCTAACGATCCATCGTCAGGCTGATGGTCCTCCTTGATCATGTGAGCAGCTGGTTTTGGCTGTCATCAGCCAACTGGTTGATCCACTGTGAGAGGGTGCTATTTATAAGACTGAGCTGAATACAGCAGCTCAGACTGAGGAAGTCTTTCGGACGAAAGACGAAACGTTTCTACAATTTTTTTGCTTTGTTTTGTTTTTTTGAATGTCCAGAGGACTAGACTTAGCTTTTTTGGATTTTTCTACCTGGATTATTGAGCATGCATCAGGGTATTTATTTAAGGTCCAAATAAAAGGTTTAAAAATGTCCCGGTGTTCAGGAACCGTCCCAGTACCTTTCATGGTACCAGGCAGACAGGAGGCAGAGGAGGTTTAGGAGGGGCTAACATGCTAACAGACCTTACTGTAAACGCCTTGGACCGTGCATGGAAAAGTACAGGAGACCCGGAGGTTTACGAGACAGAGAGGCTACAGCTAAGCAACGAGCAAACATGCTAACAGACGGATGAAGACTCCACCAGCTCCCAGTAGGAAAATAACTATTTTTCTCCTTCATTATGGCTCCAAATGTATGTGTTTTTTATAATTATGTAGGGTACTGTGTTAGGATAGGCTAAGTGCTTGGTAAAATACAGTACTGTACGTATAAGGTGCAGTTTGGATGTATTTTTCCGACTTACGACGGCTTCGACTTACGACGTCACGTAGGAACGGATCTCCGTCGTAAGCCGGGGACTACCTGTATATATTTTGGAGTTATCACACTGGCGTGGTTCACAGTTCAGTGCTGGTCAAGACAAGACGATGTGATGTTTCACGTTCATTCATAGTTTCATTAAGAGGGTGCTTGTTTTTCTCCGTGTCTCAGCCGAGTCATTGTTTGTTATAAACAAACAAACAAACAACACTTGCTTTTGGTGTTTGTATCTTTCTCCTTGTTGCACCGAGCCGGTACTCAAGTGTGACCTCGTGGTCCGTACTGAAGCGTGACCCAGGAGTCCTGCTACAAAACGACTGGATGAACATCTACAAATAATTTACCTTTTGCAAGTCAAATGAATCCACATGAGCCGACACAGAAATGGTGACGCAACGTTTTTCACAGATGTTGTACCAGAACGGACACGACTCCATCGTTTTTCTACAGAAGACGACTCGAGCCTAAAAGGCGGGTGATATGCATTCCATCATCGATTGTGAGGCTTCAAGTTTAAGCGTTCGTACGGTTAAAGACTATTAATGCAAAATGAGACGACACGTCTATTCCATGACGTTCTCTTTGTTGTAACGTCAGACAGAAAACTGTCGCTGAGTCGGCTAAAGACGGACATTTAGATTACCGTACTTTCTGCCGTATAAGTCGCATCAGTCCAAATACTGTATGTCTAATAAAAGTGGAAAAAACATAAATATGACGCTTCACCGTATAAATAACATCTGTTATGCGTCACCGCTGACAACCTGGAAATGTGGGCAGGTGTTGTGCCAAAAATCAGCGTGCACAGGAGGACTTTAACAAGAATTTAACAAGATTAACACTTAAAAACAATTACGGTATTTGTTTGATCGACATTTTAGTAAAGGTGTGTCCCAGTTGAACTTTTCTTTAAACAGATACATTTCACCTGGGCGGTGCGTCGACATACAAGTAATTTGACGTTTGCTCCAGGAGATCCAGAGCGAGATGAAGGTGGCTTGGTATGGCAAGCCAAGTGTGTCATTAATAGCCACTTTTACCTATTAATGACACACTTGGTTTGCCATATTAGTCGAGGGCTTCGCTGTACAAGTCACTGGCATGATAAATTGGATTGGCAGACTGGGGTGGTGGTTCCCCTATTCAAAAAGGGGGACCGTAGGGTGTGTTCCAACTATAGGGGGATCACACTCTTAAGCCTCCCTGGTAAGGTCTATTCAGGGGTTCTGGAGAGGAGGGTCCGTCGGATAGTCGAACCTCGGATTCAGGAGGAGCAGTGTGGTTTTCGTCCTGGTCGTGGAACACTGGACCAGCTCTACACCCTCAGCAGGGTCCTGGAGGGTGCGTGGGAGTTTGCCCAACCAGTTTACATGTGCTTTGTGGACTTGGAGAAGGCATTCGACCGCGTCCCTCGGGGGGTTCTGTGGGGGGTACTCCGGGAGTATGGGGTACCAGGCCCATTGATATGGGCTGTTAGGTCCCTGTACGACCGGTGTCAGAGCTTGGTCCGCATTGCCGGCAGTAAGTCAGGCTCGTTTCCGGTGAGAGTTGGACTCCGCCAAGGTTGCCCTTTGTCACCGATTCTGTTCATAACTTTTATGGACAGAATTTCTAGGCGCAGCCAAGGTGTTGAGAGGATCCGTTTTGGTGACCTTAGAATCGCTTCTCTGTTTTTTGCAGATGATGTGGTCCTACTGGCTTCATCAGTTCGTGATTTACAACTTTCACTGGAGCGGTTTGCAGCCGAGTGTGATGCGGCCGGGATGAGGATCAGTTCCTCCAAATCCGAGGCCATGGTCTTGAGCCGGAAAAGGGTAGCATGCCCTCTCCGGGTCGGGGAGGAGGTCCTGCCCCAAGTGGAGGAGTTTAAGTATCTCGGGATCTTGTTCACGAATGAGGGAAAACTGGAGCGTGAGATCGATAGGCGGATAGGTGCAGCGTCCGCAGTGAAGCGGGCGCTGTACCGGTCTGTCGTGGTGAAGAGAGAGCTGAGTCAAAAGGCAAAGCTCTCAATTTACCGATCGATCTACGTTCCCACCCTCACCTAATCCTGGGAGTGATAATGGATCCTTCCATGAAACTCAACAGTCATGTAAACATGATCGTCAAATCCTGTTTTTTCCAGCTGAGGCGTCTGTCTAAGCTGAAGCCCATATTATCCAAAAAGCACCTGGAGACAGTGATTCACGCATTCATTACATCTAGGCTTGATTACTGCAATTCACTTCTGTTTGGCGTCAGTCAAGCCACCATTGCACGATTACAACTGGTTCAGAACGCAGCTGCCCGATTTTTAACCAGCACACGCAAAAGAGAGCACATTACACCAGTCTTGGCCTCCCTTCACTGGCTACCGGTTCATCTTCGAATCCAATTCAAAATTCTCATGTATGTCTACAAATCGCTGAACAGTCTCGCCCCCGCCTATCTCTCGGATCTGATACACCCATATGTCCCTCCACGTGCTTTGAGGTCAGAGGATCAGGTACTCTTAATAGTTCCAGAAACTCGCCTTAAGCGCAGGGGTGACAGGGCGTTCTCTGTAGCAGGCCCAAGACTCTGGAACGAGTTACCGCTGCTCATCAAACAGGCCCCCTCCCTCTCGGTTTTCAAATCCCGGTTAAAAACTCACTACTACTCCATTGCTTTCAATGCCAGCTGATTTGTATTGGATCGTTTGATTTATGATCTGCAATGTTTTTATGTTTTTCGTGTTGTACTTCATTGTCTGTGTTGCCTGTTGCGTGTTTGTTTGTCCAGCACTTTGGTGTGGACTTGTTCCTGTTTAAAGTGCTTTATAAATAAAATGGTATGGTATGGTATGGAAAGAACAAGATCTCGGATACAAGCGGCTGAAATGAGTTTTCTCCGCAGGGTGGCTGGACTCTCCCTTAGAGATAGGGTGAGAAGCTCAGTCATCCGGGAGGGACTCGGAGTAGAGCCGCTGCTTCTCCACATCGAGAGGAGCCAGTTGAGGTGGCTCGGGCATCTGGTTAGGATGCCTCCTGGACGCCTCCCTGGTGAGGTGTTCTGGGCATGTCCCACCGGGAGGAGACCCAGAGGAAGACCCAGGACGCTGGAGGGACTATGTTTCTCGGCTGGCCTGGGAACGCCTTGGGATTCCCCCGGAGGAGCTGCTCCAAGTGGCTGGGGAGAGGGAAGTCTGGGCCTCCCTACTTAGGCTGCTACCCCCGCGACCCGAACCCGGATAAGCGGAAGAAGATGGATGGATGGATGGATGGATTTCACCTGGGCGGTGCGTCGACATACAAGTAATTTGACGTTTGCTCCAGGAGATCCAGAGCGAGATGAAGGTGGCTTGGTATGGCAAGCCAAGTGTGTCATTAATAGCCACTTTTACCTATTAATGACACACTTGGTTTGCCATATTAGTCGAGGGCCCTCTAGTGGCTGAAAATGGTAGTGTTCAGTATTTTTAGTCAGAATGAATGAAATCATCAGATCTCAGTTAAAAATTAGGTTATAAATATGGAAGGAAAAAAAACTACGTCGCTTCGCTGTACAAGTCACTGGCATGATAATTTATGTGACTTATACAGCAAAAAGTACGGTAATTTGGTTTCAGTGACTCAGATGTGCAGTTAGGTGGAACATTTCATGTTTTACATTAAGAGTCAGACAAATAAAACACAAATTATAACTCTTAACCCCAATTAAAGGTCGTAAAGGTCGAACAGCAGCCGGAAGTGGAGGAGAAAAAAAAATGAGGAGCTTCTCGTTAAAGCAGGAACATCCGTTAAAAAGCAGAGGTGCAGGTAACGGAGTCAGCTGATTAGAAAAGACGCACGCGCGCGTGTGTGTGTGTGTGTGTGTGTGTAAATGAGAGACTGAGTGCAGCAATTAGTCGTGTGACATCCAGAGTTTCTCCTTCCATTAGTCCTGACGGGAGGGTTTAATTAAAGCAGTGGCTGTAAAACACGGCGCTGCTGTTCGCTAACATCGTGTCGGCTGAAAAAACATCGATCCACACGAACATTCTTCAGCTACAAAGACCAAAAACCTCTGCTGTTATCCTGATTCTGTTATCCTATTAAAAACTGTTATCCTGAGAAAACACTGAGTCAGCGTGAACACTGTTGGTTTAACATTTTGTCTTCTTTAAATTTTACATTCCATTTAGCCAGCCTTCAGCTGCTTATAGCCAGCCTTCAGCTGCTTATAGCCAGCCTTCAGCTGCTTATAGCCAGCCTTCAGCTGCTTATAGCCAGCCTTCAGCTGCTTATAGTCAGCCTTCAGCTGCTTATAGCTATCCTTCAGCTGCTTCTGGTCAACCTTTCCCTATATTTAGCTTTTAGCTAGTGTTGTACCTCCTTTAGCTGCAACAACTCAGTTTCAGTAAACTTCAGCTGTCATTCAGCTCTTAGCAGTGACACTGCTTCAGACCTTTTCCCCTTTAAATGTTGAAGTATGATGAAACGAGCCTCGTTATCTCCGCCTGCGGTCTAATAAATCAGTCTGAAGCCGCCTCGTGCTGGTTGATCACGGCCGTCGCGGTCCAGACGTTTTTACGGCTAAATGGCTGTTTTTGTCCAGCAGCCATCAGATAATTCTGACAGCTGGTCAATCGACAGACACCTGCACTGTCTTTCTGCTTTCTGCAAATTGAATTCACCTCAGCGCCCAGGGATTTATTAGTGTGACAAGACTTATCTCTCTGCCCACCTGCTCTGCTGAATTACCCATCCGCACATATCAGCAGTCAGGAGGCTTAATGGCCGCTGCGCACGTCTTTACGCTCAGAAACACACGGCACACTTTTAAAGGCATCATTTCACAGAAGTGACGTCTATAAACTTTGAGTGTTCGTCTTCAGCTCTACTGAACTTAATCAGAAGAGTCCAGGAGTTTACTAAATACATATTTGTACAAAAGTCTTGGTGGGGAAAAAGATTCAAACATACAAGAAAGAAAACTTTTGTGTTTTATTAAAAAGAATTAAAGGGGACCACATATTCAAAATTCACTTTTAATGGTTTTTTACTCAACTTTGGGTATTTACTTCATAAAAAAACAGTCCTAAGGCCAAAAAAATGCACCCAGTGGTTTATTTACTCTAAGTAGATTTATTTATCTTTGATAAATACACTTCGTTTCCCACTTCCTGCGGTTTGTGACGTCACAAACCGCAGCCAACCACCTCAAACCTGAGTCCAGCCCCTCACCTAGCAACCCCTGGTTAGGCTCAACCCACTTCTGTATTAAACACATGACTGTTGTTTTTCATGATTTCATCTCATCTTTTGTTTATATGTTCTTAATTTCATGTGTACAGCACTTTGTTGCAGCTGTGTTTTTTTAAATGGCTTTATAAATAAAGTATAATTGTTATTTTTATGTTTTAGTTCAATTTTTAGTGTATTTGCGATCGCTCCCAACGCGCAGCCGGCAAAAATTAAACGAGCGGACCCCCGGCGTAGGGACCGGCGGCAACGGGACCCTCTTCTGGCGCGATGGAGCGGAGCTTCAACTGTACAGCCTCGCAGCAGCGAGGACCTTCTCCTTACGGATTAATTTACGGGAGACACTTGGTGAACTTTGTGTTGTCTTGACTGGAACAGCGATAACTCCCAAAATCTCCGCGTGCAACGAGCGGAGCTGGCGAACACCGGAAGAGGAACAAGCTAACATTAGCTTCGGATTCGGGTGGTCTCATGCTAAAAGGAGCAGCAAATTGCGGCGCGCTCAGACGGGTTTCGGTAAGTTATCTTAAGCTAACACTAACAGTAAGTCAAATGAGTAATAAAAAAAGAGCTAATTTTAAAACAACAACACATTACAGATACTGGCTGTTACAGAGGGCGTAAACAGATCTTTGAAGGGCGTGGACTTCAGAACTTGTATCAGAAACCGGTCGTTCAAAACGAAAGTTAAAAATGGCAGAATTAAAAAGGGTATAATTGATTATCTAAGAATTATTTTGTGTATTAAAATGAATTAATATTGTCAAGATAGCACACAGACATAACATAAAAATTTTAAAGACCTATATGTGGTCTCCTTTAA
>JBBPBX010004473.1:56016-76579 GCA_038048925.1 Garcialebias charrua | reverse complement strand
GTTATTTCTAAAATCATTTTTTCTCTCAAATAATGGAAAAAACAGACATTAACTAACAAAAATAGCAGCTGGAAATAATTTTTCTCCAGTCATTTTTTATTTGAACGAGATTTAGCCTACCAGAAAGCCTACACTTATCTTTGCAGGAAGTTATTAAAATTTGTAGTTGGCATGGCAGGTTACATGACCAAATCTAGATTCTGTCAGCGATAAAAAAAAAACTGTAGGTTATAACACCCCACACAAGACCAGGTTTATTTTGTTAGTGGAGGGTTTATATTTATGTGGAGGGTTTATATTTATTTATCACCAGGAGTATTAAAATGAGTTATAACCGTGACAAGATAAGTGTGGACTCGTTTCACAGAGAGATGCGCCTTGAACACGGTCTGATCCGCCTCTCGGGTTGCAGTGCGCGCTCCCGACACAGGGGGAACAGATTCTCAGCTGCGTCAAGCTGACACCCCACACACGTCAAAAATTAAAGCAAATACAGTAGTATGAATGGTTAGTGCTCCGTTAGTGCTGGTTTAACGTGGGTGGAGTGTTACGCAGCTCAGATTCTCACTGGGGATTGGGGAACAGAAATTCGCACAGCACCGGGGAGTTTGTTTCCGGTTCCGCCATAAACTCCCGTGTTCAATTAACAAAATAAAAGCTCGTCTTTGGTTTAATCAAAAACCAAAACGTTCCCCTTTTTTTATTTTTAGCAATTCCGTTTTTCTAATTTCGTTTTAAAAACGAAATAATGAAAAAACCGTTTAAAAACCGTTTTTGTAATTTCGTTTTAAAACGAAAAAACCAAATAACCAAAGCTTGTTTGGTTATTTGGTTTTTATTTTGAAACGGAATAACGAAAGAACGAACCATACACGGATTGAGGAATGTCCAACAGACTTGCCTTTCAAAAGCTGCTCTTCATTGCTGTCATCTGTGTGGTTCCATCTGTAAAACACAAACATTCATACAACTTCATCTTTGCATACATTTTGAAAGGTTGGAGCATGTGTCTGCGCATAATTGATGTTGATTTTATTTTGGTTAGAAATGTTATTGTTTGTTCAACAGGGAACAGTTTGTTAACAGAAAGGGCATTTTCTGTATTTAATCAGGATAGAACTCAGATGAATAGAATACACAGGACCACAATGGAAACCAGTCTCTGGGGGCTTTGTGTGATGTTTAGCTTTTAAGCAACATTGTATACCCGTACAAATTGTTAATTTGTGTTGTATAAAGTACCTCAAAGTAATACTTTTGTAAAAGTACAAGTACCTTATCATAAAATTACTTTGGTAAAAGTTAAAGTCTCCTGTAAGAATATTACTGGAGTAAAAGTCCTAAAGTATCTTATTTATTTTGTACTTAAAGTGCGACTAAACCCAAAATTAACTTTTTTTAGCTGATAAACTCCCTAGAATGTGTTTAAAATGTTATCTAGCACTATGGCTGTGTTTATTCTCACATAATTGTGCATATCTGTGTAAATTGGCAATATTTGGCAATATTTGGTCTAAAATGTGTTTACGGTAGTTCTATGGGTTGAACTGGTGGATTACACCTTAATTTTCTTATTTGTGCAAATGCTCATGTGTGACATGTCTGCTCATGTGTGATGTCACACAGGTGGTTCAAGCAGAGCCAATCCCCTGCAGAGGTGAGAAGTGCATACCTTATATGGAAATGCTGCATTTCACTCCTGACAAGCGGTTTTATTTTTATTTTCATTTTCATTTCTTTAGGCCTTTGGTTTTGGATGGAATGGGTGGAATGGATAAATACATCTACATGTTTATTCTGTTGTTGCTTGGTGTATGTTGTCTAGAGGTTTAATTTGTTTTAGGCTGTTGCAGGTGGAGGCGTGAACAAAAGCACAACTCTACCTCCACCCCTCCTTGTCTCTCGACACGCCCATTTTCAGGGAGATTTTGGAAGGAGTTACCGATCCACAGGGGTTTAGTCGCACTTTAAGTATCAAAAGTAAAATATTTTCCAAAATACATTTATTGGGAGGTGATCTCCCCCCCCAAAAAAATAATAATAATAATATTTTTTTTAAAGGCATGCAGCAGTGATGGATTGTGTACAAACTAATGTGGTGTCAGAATGGTAACTATTTACTCTTCTGATCCAACCACAATTAAATTCACTTTATCCAGATGCAGTTTATCAGGATACAGTAGTATTTTTGGACAATAATGAGCCAGAATGAAGGAGTAACAACTTCCTACATCTTACCTTTTTTCAATGCTGTTGTCTTGAAACTGGTATGTGATTCTGAAAAAAAGAAGAAAAAAAAAGAGAGATGGGGGATTAATATGCTGCATTGAAAAAAGCTGAAACATTGAATAATTGTAGATTTGGATCAAAATCAAGCAAGTTAATTATACTATAATATTGTTATTGTTCATTATGAAATATTAGCCTAACTAAATGTCTAATTATAACTATACCAGGACCAATACAGTCTGAGACTTTACAAAATGCACAACCAAACTTTAATAAATAATAATTTTATTTATAAAGCGCTTTCAAACAAAGTGCTGAACAGTTACAAAAAGATAAGAATCAATATAAAAAGGTTGTAAGAACAAATAAAACATTGAAAAATGATTATATATTACAATTTTTCCTGTTTTGGCATGAGTCACCCAATATGCACGGTTTTGATTTGCTGACTCGCACCACGTGATTCAGTAACAGCACGCGATTGGTCTGTTTTTAAACGGACTAATCGCGCATTGTTACTGAATCACGTTGTGCGAACCCCCCCCCCCATGTACGCTTTTGATTGGTTTACTCGCACAACGTCAGTCAGTAGCAACGCTCGATTGGCCCGTTTGAATTTGCCCGGGTTGACAAAAGATTAAAATAACACTTGAAGTTTCGAAACACAGCGAAATGTTAACGAATAGGTCTGACAACAATACACCGAAACTGTACGGTTCAGTTTCTATTTGTAAACGGAGCTAAATTAATAAGTACACGCCAATATTCATGAATTTTTATGTTAGTTGACTTATATTAAACTGCGACATACGTACAAAACAACGTAGGTATTTTTAAATAAACATAGATAAGATTAAATCACCCAACTTACTGCAGAGGTGCTCAGAGTAGCATTCAATTCCAGGGTTCAGTCAGACGCACATGCAAAAAACCAGCAGCTGCAGCATGATGAAATCCGGAAGAGGTAGGGACATACCACTAGTAAAAAAAAAGAAGGGGGTGGACCGCTCCACTTTCTTATAGTATCTTGTTTTCGTGACTACACGTTATGCAAAAACAGTAAGTAATAATATTTACTGACAAGTAAGGTAATGTACTGAGAAAAATTACAACCAATTGTCCTCAACATTTAAGCTTATTTAAAATGTGATAACCCCCGCAAAATGCTCTCACCCAGAGCTGGGAAGGGAGGAGAGGGGGAACAGAGGAGGAGGGGGTGAGGACAAACAGAGTACCTGGACTGGTCGGGATTTCCATTTGTATTAATTAACCCAAATTTGATTTCTTTTAAAGTGAGAGTAAGTAGCTGAATCCCTTTGGATTGGATCCACATTTTAAAATCAAGCCAAAATTGTTGAACTACCCTGTAATCAAAGAAAATATGTTCCAGGTTCTCACTCTCTGTCTCACAAAAACAACTTGCTCTCAATGGAGCCTAGAGGGACTTCAATGAAGCTCCTTATTATGGTTTGATGACCCCACCCCCCAAAGAATGTCATTCAAGTATGCCTCCTTTGTACTATAGCCCACCCAGCAGCCAGCACATATCACCAGCATTTAGCATTACCTGGGATGCATGTACTGTACATAACAAAAGTCAGAGTCAGAGAGTCTTTATTGTCATTCACACCACATGTAGTACATGTGATGAAACGAGATTATGTACACTGCATCCCAGTTACATCCAACAATAAAATATAAAATAAACATTACTAAGCTCTAAGATGTGAACTAAGAAAAACGCCAACTAAAAATACACTAAGCACTAATATATAGAATAACATACTCCAACGAGCAGCACGAACATGAGTTTGCATGAGCAGATGAACACAAAACAGATCAGCAACATGAAACAGATCAGCAGCAACATGAAATAGATCAGCAGCAACATGAACAGATTAGCAACATGAAACAGATCAGCAGCAACATGAAACAGATCAGCAGCAACATGAACAGATCAGCAACATGAAACAGATAAGCAACATGTAACAGATCAGCAGCAACATGAACAGATTAGCAACATGAAACAGATCAGCAACATGTAACAGATCAGCAGCAACATGAACAGATCAGCAACATGAAACAGATCAGCAACAACATTAAACAGATCAGCAGCAACATGAACAGATTAGCAACATGAAACAGATAAGCAACATGTAACAGATCAGCAGCAACATGAACAGATTAGCAACATGAAACAGATCAGCAACATGTAACAGATCAGCAGCAACATGAAACAGATCAGCAACAACATGAAACAGATCAGCAGCATCAGAAACATGAAACAGATCAGCAGCAACATGAACAGATCAGTAGCAACATGAAACAGATCAGCAGCAACATGAAACAGATCAGCAGCAACATGAAACAGATTAGCAACATGAAACAGATCAGCAGCAACATGTAACAGATCAGTAGCAACATGAAACAGATCAGCAGCAACATGAAACAGATCAGCAGCAACATGAAACAGATCAGCAGCAACGTGAAACAGATCAGCAGCAATATGATGTGATGTTTCACAGTGACCATTCTGGTTAGATATTCATGAGTCTAATTAACAGCCTCAGGGTAGAAGCTGTTCCTCAGTCTAGTGGTTGTACACTTAATGCTCCTCAACATCCTTCCTGAGGGGAGTGGGGCAAAAAGTGTGTGTGCTAGGTGAGTGTGGTCCTTCATGATGCAGGTGGCTCTCTTCCTGCATCTGGAGGTGTAAATGTCTGTGATGGTGGGGAGACTGACTCCAACATCTTCTGTGCAGCCTTCACCACTCTCTGCAGAGCTTTTCTTTCTGCAGCTGTGCAGCCTCTATGCCACACATTGATGCTGGAGCACAGGATGCTCTCCACTGCACACCTGTAGAAGGAGGTGAGGACTGAGCTGCTCAGACCAGCTCGTCTCAGCCGCCTGAGGAAATAGAGTCTCTGGTGAACTTTCTTGATCAGGCTTTGCACCAGCTCTCCAGGTGTTCCACCTCCTGCTTGTAGCTGGACTCATCATAGTTTGTGATGCATCCCACCACAGCTGTATCAGCTGCAAACTTTATGACAACCTGGATGGGTATCTGCACAATCATATGTGAGCAGAGTGAACAGGAGAGGGCTCAACACACATCCTTGAGGAGAGCCAGTGCTGAGGGTTATGGTGGAAGAGGAGAAGTTGTGGATCATCACTGACTGAAGTCTGTTAGTTAAGAAGTCAAGGAACCAGTTGCAAATGGAGGGGCTTAGTCCTAGTGTTAGTAATTTGTCCATCAGGGTTTGGGGGATCATGATTTTGAAGGCAGATGTGAAGTCCACAAAGAGCATGGGTGTATGAGTCCTTCTGTTCCAGGTGGGTGAGAGCAGTGTGGACCACAGAGGAGATGGTATCCTCTGTTGATTGGTTCTCACAGTATGCATACTCGAGGGTCCTTGTTGATGATGGTTGTTTTGATGTGGGTCATGACCAGTTTTTCGAAGCATTTAGTGACTATCGGGTGAGGGCCACTGGCCAACAGTCATTCAGAGCAGTCACTGTAGAGCTTTTTTGGACTGGGATGATTGTGGTGTGGTCTTCAGGCAGACGGGATCTGTCTACAGGGCATGTGTTAAAGATATTGGCCAGCACCTTGCAGAGCTGATCGGAACTTTCAACACTTTCCCAACACCTTTTTTTGGATTATGGTATTTTGACCAAGGGTTAGGATTTCCAACTAAACGCAGTGATAGGACCACCAAACTCACAGATCTTGTTCTCCATAACTCCCTGACCGCAATTTATGAGATTCCTGTCCGTCCTACGTTCTCCCTATGAATTATGGGTATTTGTATTTGGACAAATTGGGGTTAGGATTTCCACCTAAACGCAGTGATAGGACCACCAAACTCACAGATCTTGTTCTCCATAACTCCCTGACCGCAATTTATGAGATTCCTGTCCGTCCTACGTTCTCCCTATGAATTATGGGTATTTGTATTTTAACAAATTGGGGTTAGGATTTCCAACTAAACGCAGTGATAGGACCACCAAACTCACAGATCTTGTTCTCCATAACCCCCTGCACACACACACACACACGCACATACACACACACACACACACACACACACACACAATATGCAAGTGTACAGTTAAATATACATATCCAGACAATATCCTACTCTAGGATTTTTCATGTATGGGTATCTGGAAAATATCCAATACTAGGATTTATTATGGATGGGTATCCAGAAGATATCCAATACTAGGATCTATCACAGATGGGTATGCGTGGGATATCCTGTACTAAGATCTGTTAAAGATGAGATCTCCCCGTATAGCACCAGAAACATATTGGATATGTGGCAGATACGTAAACTTGCATACTGTTGTATCTCCCCAGATATTAGGCCTTTTTGTATGGGTTTAACGGGCCCCGAATGGGTTTTCAGTGGGAACCAGATGGTAATGCCTTAGTCCTAAAGGAACAATTGGGACTTTCTCAACTAAGCAGAAGTGAACAAAATAAGATGAAAAATGTCTTTTGGTCAAGGTTCTTTAAAGCTAATGTGAATTATTGTCAGTATTACTTTTTACCTCTGCTGAGTAAACATTTATTATGTGAATAGAATAGAACTTATTTAACAAAAAACTCAAACATAAAACATGCCCAAAACAAACTACTGTACAAGAAATGCTCTTTTAAACAAAGAAATTTTAATGTTTTGCATAGTGTTGTTCAACATCTACAAAATTATTCAAGACAGCATTTCTGAAAATAATTTAAATTAGTTTTTACTTAAAAAAAAAGACAAACACACACACCGGTTTGTTAGTTTTATATAGTCCCTCGTTTATCACAGGTGTTTGGGACCATGAGGTGCGCTGGACCATGCATATTGCTGGTGGGAACACGCCCACTAGCGATAAGTGAAAAACAGCAAAGTAGGATAGTTCAAGTTCAGTCAACTTTTGTCATGACACGTGCCAGGTTGCAATCACACTCATCACCTGTTACTCCCAAACTCCCTTCTTAAATAAACAATTTAAATTTTAATACTACTATATATACAATATTTTACATAAACAACACATGCTGTATGGATTGTTTATTTAAAATATTGTATACAGTATGTAAATTTAAATTGTTTAGGAGGGAGTTTGGGAGTAACAGTATATATATATATATATATATATATATATATATACGGAAAATATCCTATACTAGGATTTTTCATGTATGGGTATCCAGACAATATCCAATACTAGGATCTGTCAGATGTGTATCTGGAAAATATCCAATACTTGGATTTAATATGTATGGATATCCAGAAAATATCCAATATTAGGATCTATCACAGATGTGTATCCGGAAATTATCCAAATGCTAGGATTTTTTATGTATGGGTATCCAGACAATATCCAATACTAGGATCTGTCAGATGTGTATCCGAAAATATCCAAATGCTAGGATTTATTATGTATAGGTATCCAAAAAATATCCTATATGAGGATCTGTCAGATGTGTATCCGGAAAATGTCAAATACTAGGATTTACTATGTATGGGTATCCAGAAAATATCGAACATTAGGATCTATCACAGATGTGTATCCGGAAAGTATCCAAATGCTAGGATTTTTTATGTATGGGTATCCAGACAATATCCAATACTAGGATCTGTCAGATGTGTATCCGGAAATATCCAAATGCTAGGATTTATTATGTATGGGTATCCAGAAAATATCTAATATGAGGATCTGTCAGATATGTATCTGGAAAATGTCAAATACTAGGATTTACTATGTATAGGTATCCAAAAAATATCCAATATTAGGATCTATCACAGATGTGTATCCGGAAAGTATCCAAATGCTAGGATTTTTTAAGTATGGGTATCTAGACAATATCCAATACTAGGATCTGTCAGATGAATATCCGGAAAATATCCATATGCTAGGATTTATTATGTATGGGTATCCAGAAAATATCCTATATGAGGATCTGTCAGATGGGTATCCAGAAAATATCCAACATTAGGATCTATCACAGATGTGTATCCGGAAAATATCCAATGCTAGGATTTATTATGTATGGATATCCAGAAAATATCCTATATGAGGATCTGTCAGATGGGTATCCAAAAAATATCCAACATTAGGATCTATCACAGATGTGTATCCGGAAAATATCCAATGCTAGGATTTATTATGTATGGATATCCAGAAAATATGCAATATGAGGATCTGCCAGATGTGTATCCGGAAAATATACAATACTAGGATTTATTATGTATGGGTATCCAGAAAATATCAAATACTAGGATCTATCACAGATGTGTATCCAGAAAATATCCAATACTATGATTTATTATGTATGAGTATCCACAAAATATCCAATACTAGGATCTATCACAGATTTGTATCTGGAAAATATCCAATGCTAGGATTTATTATGTTTGGGTATCCAAAAATATCCAATACTAGGATCTATCACAGATACGTATATGGAAAATATCCAATAGTAGGATCTTTCTCATATAGGTATCCAGAAAATATCCAATAGTAGGATCTTTCTCATATAGGTATCCAGAAAATATCCAATACTAGGATATCTCAAGTATGGGTATACATAAAATATTCTATACTAGGATCTATAGCAGATGTGTATCCAGAAAATATCCTATACTTGGATTGATCATGTATGAGTATCCAGAAAATATCCAGTGCTAGGATCTATCACAGATGGGTATACATGGGATATCCTGTACTAGGATCTGTTACAGATGAGAACTCCCCGTATATCACCGGAAACATACTGGATATGTGGCGGATACATAGACTTGCATACTGTTGTATCTCCCCGGATATTAGGCCTTTTAGTGCAGTGGAGGCTAGTGGTGGCTGCAGGTGTGGGGTCATTGATTATCGTTTCCACCATTCTGTTGTTGGAGTATTTCTGTGTGATACCAGGTCATCCAAGCTGTCATCCCGTACCTCGTCAGAGGGGCAAGAGAGATGTCCTCATGCAGGGGGCATGGACGCAGGTACAGGAGGAGGGCCATCTATCGATGAATTTTTCTGAAGTCTTTCAGAGGAACTCTTGGTACAGGTATGCGCAGTTCTTGGCCAGAAGCCGCCACAGGTCTGAGTCTTACATCTGCACCCCACTTCCTGTCGAGGAATCACAGCGGCCATTGACGATTAAACCTCTTGACCGGATGTTGTCATTTTGTGTTCTGCAGATGAGCTCCAGAGGATTTTACATGGAGCACCTGCAATGTCAGCCTAAGTGGTGCAAATTGAGTACATTATCACACCCGATGGTGTTAGCTCAATTTGTAGAATGGCCATCCAGTGGACAGTTTCCTGTCTGTGTGCACCGCGTCCATCATCAGGACTCATATCAGGTGGTAGTCGGGTCACTCCCTGAGAAGAGGTGCCGAGCGGTGTACCATCCGGGCAGGGAGTTCAGGAGTGTGCCTGGCAGCAATGGTACGTATCCGGTTGAGGCCTTGGCCTGGCTGTGTGGTCATCAGGTATTACTGACCTTGCCAGCGAACTGGACTGGGTGCTGTGCACCAGTTGCGGTTACAGAGGGGTCGTACCTGGTGTCTTTGAGTAACGGTTCTCACTATGTGGGACGGTCAAAGACTTCTGACGTCAGTCAGCTCGAGTCTTCTTGGGGTTCAGAGGTCCCAGTGGAATGGAAGCGTAGCTTCTTCCCGGGATCGAAGGTCGGGGACCACCTGTTGCACATGGAATCTTTAGATTACCAATTTGGGATGTTCATTTATGAGTCGGTGCAGACGTTAGGGACCACCTCTGCAGAGCGGTGGGCCATGTATGTTGTGTCTTTACGTCATAGATTGCTGCTGGATTTGTTTAAGGCATCTGTTAATGGAGTGTGTGAGATGATTGATAATAACACCTGCTGTACCTTTATACCTGATGCGTCTGTTGCAGATCCGCAGGTCAGGGTGACAGCGGCCCTGCGCCATCTGAGAGAGCTTCAGGAGCATCAGACGGAGGAGGCGCACACAGGGCTGTGGCATGCACTGTCTTGGTTCACGAGAGGGTCATGGCAACAGGTGTTGGTCAAGCTCTTGGCCTTGCCACTAGCGATTCTGGTTCTGTTCTGCCTATTTATGGGGTGTGTTACACCTTGTGCACGGGCAAAGATCTCGAGGATGATTGCTTCCAGGGAGGTGGAGGATTATGGGACGGCGTTTCCCCTGGTGCAGGCGGGGTGCAGGCCATCGCCTGCCGCACAAACTCACCTGTATTTGGCAGAGAACAGATACCTGTAGTGACGGGGGATGTTTGGTGATGGAATGGAGGGGCGTTGCTTTTGGGATAATCACATTAATTCTATGATGTCTTGTTGTTTTCCGGTGTGTTTCATGTTTCATTTTTGTTTTGGGGTGGGATGATGGCGTCGCAGTGATGATTATATTATGATTTCGTAGATTAGGCTGGTATAGATACTGGCAGGGGTTTTATTCTTAGATAGATTAGTTGATTAATAATGGGGTCAATTTGGGATGTGTATGGTGTGTTTGATTGTTGATCTAGAGGGTTGATTTTGGGGTCAGAGACGCAGTTCTCTGCCGGATGAGAGGGTTCACAGGTATTTGGCCGAGTCCAGATACCTGTGGAGTTGATGGGGGTCAGGCAGAGCTCTCCAAGGATGGGGTTAAAGGGATGGTTACATTTACCCTCTTGTGTCTTGATGGAGTGGTTTGTGGATTGTGATTATTGTTTTGGTGTTGGGGTTATTGATTAACTTTGGAGTCAGATGGAGGTTGCATTACATTTGGTTGATTTTTGTTTTTGGGTGATTTTATTTGGTGTGAGGTGTGGTGTTGGAATTGGGGTCCTCTTCAGGGGGCCCACCTGGAGTTCAGCTGTTGGTTTCGACCGATCAAAGATCGGTCGAGAGAGGGAGTGAAGAGAAATACACACGTTTAGAAGTTCTATATGTTAATCTCATTTGAATCGAATACACGACTGTATATGATTAATACACGGGTGCTCTATAATCAAGGTATTCACAACTGTTTTACATATGTTTATGCAATTAGACAACATTATAAGACATACTTTTAGATCTAACAAACAGGATGTTCAGATGCAGATAACATGCTAAGCGGGCAGATGCCCTTTGTGCTTCTCTTGGCCTTCTGAGGAGATCAGAGCACACAGACACACAAACAATGAATGAATCACACTACTAAATAAGTAGTACTTATGAACCACACACATATTAGGATCTGGACATTAATTTACATTAATATCGCACACAGGACACATCTAATGGTACATTTCTAAAACTCTCTTACTGAGCAAATAAGCAGAACAAAGAGCGCAGTTTCAAGAGACGCCTCACCACAGTTACAAATCTACAAGGTCATAGAACTGACAAGCAGAGAGGCTCCAGGACTCCTTATCAGTGCTCTAAGCCAATCAGAGACCAGAGAAGCTCAAAGCTGCATCTTTATACTCCAAAACATCTGAGATATCTTTAGCACTTTTTGAGGAACCTCGCCGAGGACAGGTCTGTCAAAAATGCTCACAATTCTATGTGCACAAAGAATTGCTTATTTATGCTGTAACTCTGTTAACCTGTAAACCTGTGTGTCTGTCAATAAATCATCATTTTTCTAAGAGAGACTGGTCATTCGAACACCTCATGAGAAATCCCTTCAGTACCTATACTGCACACCCACGGTGTGACCGCGACACACTTGTGGAGTTTTCTGTGTCACTGTCTTGCCTTCCTGCATCATGGTTCAGTTTCTGGCCCCCTTCCAGCCTTGGGCTCAGGCCGTTTCCATGATCCTCCATCTGCCTGCATGGACCGAACTCTACGGACCAGTTCAGTTTTGCAGGGAAATCTTGGATGTTCTCTGTCCGCCAGACCCGCTTCTGGAAGGCAGTCTGAGAGGGCAGTTGTTATGATCATCATGCTGTTAATGGGCCTGCTAACAAGACCTGCTAACACTGCTAACAAGACCATGCGCCAACAGAACCATACTTCTAACTGTACCTTGCTGCTGAAAGAATTACGCTGCTAACAGTACCATGGGGCTAACGGGACCATGTTGCTAAGAGAACGTCACTTCCAATAGAACCACGCTGCTAATAGGACCATGTGGCACCTTGTTTTTGTATTTTTGTTGCATGCTGTGGTATTTCTTCTTGTTGTTTCTTTGGCAAGTCAAGATGGTTCTTCTTCAACATTTCATTGTATTGTTGACTTTGTGTTGATTTGCATATGACAAATAAATCAAACCTACCGGTAACCTAATCTAACCTGCCTCCACCCTCATTTGCCCCACTCTGGGCCCTTGAGCAAGGCTCTTAACCTCCACCATCTTCTCCCCCAGTCACCCTAGATAGCAGCTCTCTGCTCCACACAGAGGGCTGTGGTAGCTCGGTGGTCTTTGGTTGTGTCAGGAAGGGCATCTGACATAAAATCAATTGCCAAGCCTTCGTGCAAGTTAGTTTGAAGAGAGCAGCCAAAAGAAGAAAGAAGATGTGAATCTGGAAAACTATTTCAAACCAGCTGATATATTTCAGGATAGCCTTTCACTTCATACTTTACCTTGAGTAGCTTTAAGGCAGAAATGCCAACTGGGATTAAGAAAATTAAAACTCATGAAGCTGGTTTTGGATGTCTGACTTTACTAGATTGACTTGTACTTAAACAGGATTGAAATGAATTAAAATGATTAAAATTCCAGGTATAAATGCATTTAGAAATTATGTGTTTTATTCTGTTTTCAGTAAGCTTAAAATTTTTATTTGCTGTTTTATAGTTCCAATTTGAATAAACTTCATTAGGTTTATTTATTTAATGTATTTGTGGCTTCATTCGTCTATTTCTCAGGTTAATTTTCTGTTTACTGTTATTTTTCTCAGATATCCTCAGTAACTTTTCTGTAATTAGCACACCACCTGCTCTTCATTTCCCACCTGCAGTCAGCCTAATCACTTGGCCCACTATTTACAGCCCGAGTCAATCTTCACTCTGTCTGTTCCGCCGCTCTTTCTTGTGCAAGGGACCTGTAAACTTTTTTGTGTGATGCCCTGAGATTACTTAGTAGAAAATTTGAGATATAAAAATAAGTTCAGGTGAAATGAATACAATTAAAAAATTACCCTGATGCATGCTCAATAATCCAGGTAGAAAAATCCAAAAAAGCTAAGTCTGGTCCTCTGGACATTCAAAAAACAAAACAAAACAAAGCAAAAAAAACCTGTAGAAACGTTTCGTCTTTCGTCCGAAAGACTTCCTCAGTCTGAGAAGCTGTGTTCAGCTCAGTCTTATAAATAGCACCCTCCCACAGTGGATCAACCAGTTGGCTGATAGCAGCTGGTTTCGGCTGTCATCAGCCAACTGGTTGATCCACTGTGGGAGGGTGCTATTTATAAGACTGAGCTGAACACAGCTTCTCAGACTGAGGAAGTCTTTCGGACGAAAGACGAAACGTTTCTACAGTTTTTTTTGGCTTTGTTTTGTTTTGTTTTTTGAATGTCCAGAGGACCAGACTTAGCTTTTTTGGAATTAAACAATTAGTTCCCAAAAATAAAACGAAGATGAATCACATCTAGAGAAAACAATTTATAAAGTGTCTTGGTGGAATAATAATATAATTATTTTTCTCAAAAAATACAGTTGTTTTATTTACTCACAAAATGAAGCATATTGCACATTTTATTTCGCTGCATTTCTTGAATTATATAAAGTCACAGTCCTGTAAAGGTGAGATTTCAAAGAGAAACGTTTTGTAAAGATAAAGCCGTCCTGTTGCCCAGAAAGCTCTGCAGGACACAAAGAGACAACATTTCATATTTGTAGACATCACACATCATGGCAACATTTTTCAAATTTGGGAGCTTTCAGTCATCCCTTCATTACATAACTTTCAGACTCATGTACTCTATACATCCTCAACATTTTAAACCAAGCATCCACACCATTATTTCTCTCTGAAAAATCGTCTGCTGCTGTAATGGTAAGAACATCATGAATACTTTGGCTGTGAATGGCATCCGGCCTTTGAGTGATCTGAGGTCCCATTAGTCAGGATGTAAAACTCTTCAAATTGTGAGTATGAAGAGCTCTTCTACTGAGAAACGAGGGGCACCACAGTGTAGCTTAGCAACATATCAGAACAGGAGATGGAAAACATCTTTTGATTATCTTATATATGCACTCTGTCAATATGTGAACTGAAAAGGTTTCCAACTGCAAAACAACTCAAGAAAAGATGGGAAACCCCGACAGCAGGTTTTTATCTGTAGGTCTCCTGTTTGGTCAGTCACCAAACACAGAGGGTTTATTTATGATTATGATCATGTTCATGAATAATTATGATCACAACTACACACAACAACAATGCAGGCTTAAATGAGAACAGTGGTGAGTCCTGTTAAAAATAAAATTTTAGTTATTTTTTTCACTTGTTTTTAATGATTTTACACTTGCTACTCGTCTGTCCGCGGCTGTTTTGTTACGTTTTTGTTGGGTTTAGGCTCAGAGCCTGTTAGTTTTTGACTTAACAGTGGTCACAATGTTTGACCACCAGTGCATATAGTTTTGCACCAGTCCTGCAGCTGGCAACAATACATAGTTCCCAGACACGCCCCCATACCGGCTTCCGCACCACATCTGAAGGCAGAGAAGGCAAAATGGCGAACTAGCAGAGCAAATTATACGGACAAAAACACGAGCTACCACAGCTTCACCAAGGAACAAGAGCAAAATGGCAGTGGTCGAGTTAAATGAGTTTGAGAAAGAAATCATGGCAGACGAATCAGACAACTTGTCACAAAGTAGTTACTCCGATATCATTAATTATTTAATTACTACAAAGAGCGCACACCGGCTTCACAGCACACCGGCTTCACAGCACACCGGCTTCACAGCTTTAAATCCAAAAAAGATGTGTAAACTGTCTCAATCAGATCTAACCAGCTAAAAAAAGGTTTAACTAAAATAACACACAGCCAGCACAAACAGTCCAGGCTGAACACGGACCAGAACCAGCACTTGAGTGTTACCGTGTTGGAAGTTAGCATGTTGTTAGCACTGGAGCGGAGAGTCCCTCCAGCTCAGGTCGGACGGCGTGGATCCGTCGCGGCCGCGGGGGCACGTCCCATGGGACCGACGCGTCGCCCGCACGACTTGGCTCCCGTCCTCCTTCTCCCACTGGGACGGTCTCCCCGCCGGTCCCGGTGGACCGTGAGGAGGCCGCGTTAGCGAGATGCTAAGCTAGCCACAGCTAGTCGCTAAATAATGAAAAAAAAAAAAAAAAACAGCTCTAACACACAGACAGTTGTACTCTAACATTGTTTCACAAAATGATTTATGTAGAATATTTTGTTTACCGGCCAAAAGCACGATGTCTTCTGAGCAGATCCAAGCAGAGATGGGGCGGTTGTGAGTTTCTCCGATGAAATAAATCCTTCACGTTTACTTTTTTTTTGATTAAGTGAAACCTGCGCGTTGCCCAAACGTCTACCCGACTGGAACACCCACTGACACAACACGAAGTAACCATTGCAATTAATTAGAAATTAACAAAAAAAAACAATGTGAAAAATGGACATCCAGTAGAACGCGCTCCAATTGCTGCTCAGCCTACCTGTGGGAGGGTCAAACAGGACAACCCACAGATGTGACGTCACATGGGAACTATGTATACATTGGTTTGTTGGATGTCTATTTACAAGAAAAGACAAAAAAAAGTAATTTACCACCATACGTTCAGAACAGTTTGCTGTGTCTTACAATCCATAATGCCTTGTATGAATTGTGAGCTCAACTTCTGTTCAATGAATCAAAAACACATTTATCTGTAGTAACTGAAAGCAACCCGCAATCCGCAAGAATGAGCGGATTTGATACCTGGACTATTGAGAATTAACTTTCTTGTCTTGAACCACTTTGGACATGTCTGCCTGCCTGGGAGGAGTCGACGAGGGACACGCCCCCAGAAACCATCTTGGCTACAGCAAACTGGTTGGTCCACATAAGTTGCTTACTTGGTGGGTTAACTTCAGTGTGCTTTGGACTACTCTGACTGAGGAAGCCCTCTGGAGTGAGGGTGAAACGTTTCTGCTAAAAAGAAACTGTCCAGATGAACTGATTGAGAATGAGCGGATTTGATACCTGGACTATTGAGAATTAACTTTCTTGTCTTGAACCACTTTGGACATGTCTGCCTGCCTGGGAGGAGTCGACGAGGGACACGCCCCCAGAAACCATCTTGGCTACAGCAAACTGGTTGGTCCACATAAGTTGCTTACTTGGTGGGTTAACTTCAGTGTGCTTTGGACTACTCTGACTGAGGAAGCCCTCTGGAGTGAGGGTGAAACGTTTCTGCTAAAAAGAAACTGTCCAGATGAACTGATTGAGAATGAGCGGATTTGATACCTGGACTATTGAGAATTAACTTTCTTGAACTGAAAGCAACCTTCTCTCTCTGGCATTACCTTGGAATGTTACTGTTACTTCTCAAACAAGAGATGTAACTATACTTGTCCATATAACAATCAAAAACTGAGGACAATGCTGAACAATGGGTTTAGATAATATAAGCATATTTAGATAGCATTGCATGTTTGCATGAGCATATTTTATTAACTTTTTTAATTTTCAATAAATGTGCTTGGAACTGTAGGGACTAGCTGAAAACATACTCGGAGTTTTGATTTCTCACACCTACTCCCATTTATGTAGTTGATCATTAGAAACGATGGCCCTCATGCACGAAAATGTTCTTATTCTAATCCTAAATTTCTCCTACTTTTGTTCGTACGAAGCGTTCGTACGAACATGCCACGTCAGAACCAACAAACTCTTCTATCCACAGGAAAAGCGTGTAAACGGGCTGCTTAAAGGTGATGAATTCCACCTGTTCTACTCACCTGCGCGTGCTCGCGTGAATGTAATTTACATAATTTCCACCCCTCAAAACACCATATAAGGCCACGCTTCCTGCCTTCTGACAGCAGGAAGTGTCCATTCATTCAAACACATGAAGTAAAATGAGGAACTTCACGCGTTCGGAGATCTGCTCTCAGTCGCGCTGTGGCTACCCCCCCCCCCCCCCCCTGCAGGTGTCGGATGGTCAAATATCTTTAATGTTAGTGTAAAGTTTGTAAACAACTGTGTAGTTTCACTTATTCAGAAGAGCTGTGGCGCACCGCTGCCCCCCCCCCGCAAGTGTCGGATGGTCAAATATCTCTAATTTTAGTGTACTGTGTTACATTATAGTTTCACTTATTCAGAAGAGCTGTAGCGCACCGCTACCCCCCACCCCCCGCAAGTGTCGGATGTGTTTTTCAACAGAAGCATTTTAAAATGTCTCTAAACTACAGTTAACTTCATATTAATATTGTAGTGCATGCTGTGTGTCCCGTGGGTCGTACAGTATCAGAAATCAAGAATAAATGGTTTGATCTGAAAATGGCTTCAAACAAACGTCTCGCCGCAGCACGACAGGTGGACAGTCTGCGAGATGGAGCAGACTGACAGCAAGACGCGCGATGATCCACACTCAGAACACAGATGACAGTGCGCCCGCAGTCAACAGGCAGCTTAAATAAAAAATGACATGAAACGAATGAATAAGCCGGCTTCGCTTTGTTCTCCCCTCTCTCTGCGGTGCTGGGTGTGTGTGTGTGTGTGTGCGTGTGTGTGTGTCTGCTCGACAGTCGCGCGGCGTGGGGGGGGGCATGCCGACACTGGCGCGGGGGGACCCCGTGCCCACTGTTGGCACGGGGTGGGGGGGCGTGTGCCACACCACGCGCGGGGGCGCACGGTGGTCGAGTGGGGCGCGGGGGGGGGGTTTGAAGCCGCTTTCTTTTAATTTAACATATTTGTGTCGTTGCATTTAATTCTTTTTAAACTCAGAATATTTTCTAAATAACGAAATATAAGTGATTAGTGATGGAAATCCATCTGGATAACGGCGGACCGACTGCTCGTAAAATATACGACAGGTCCAGACCACACGTACATTTTGTTCGTATCTGAAAAAAATCTTAGGATACGAAAACATTGTTGGATGACACAAATGATCCTTAATCACTCGTACGCACAGGATAAGCACATATCTGTGCGTACGAACGGTTTGTGCATGAGGCCCGATGTCTGCTCATTTTTGAAGTGATGTTCTGTCTAATAGTTATCAGTCAGTACCGTACTAAGTTTAAAAATAAAAAATAAAAAGTACATATATAGGGCACACTAGCCTATAAGCCACGGGTGTCCACATTGTAACGAGATTCAGAAATACTTTTTAAAACTAAAACTTATAATTAAATATGTACGGAGCCCCCCAGGGGACGTGGAAAAAAAATTTTTTCTTTGCGTGCGCACGCAAAACTATTGCGAGGTAACGCAAAACCTTTTGCGTGGGAACGCAAAACCCTTTGCGTTCCCACGCAAAAGGTTTTGCGTTACAGACACCATCCTTTAAAAGGAATGTGGACCTTCTGGAACAAGCGTGCCACGATAGCTCTACTGGTAACGCATCAGCTTGCCGCTCCAAACCTCACGGGTTCGATTCCCAGTCGGGACAACTTTTTTTTTTAGATTATTTATTCATTCCAGATTAAGAAAACAGAAGAAAACTATTTACAAAACAACAATAAAAACTTTCAATTATATAATCATTCCTCTTTCTTATTTTGCCTAATGGTTTTTAACTCATCCCTGAAATTCTGACACACAATCACAAGTTCAGAGGGACAGACTGAGTGCAGGCTGCCGCGTCGGCTCGAACGAGGGAAGTCACAGCTGATTCCACGGAGCTTGAACGTGAAATATACAACGGAAAATTACTTTTACCACTGCAGCACACACTGGACATCCTTATATTTAAGGCTGATTTCAAAATTCAATTAAATTGAGTGTACTGTCTGCTCCATTGTCGTAATGTTGAGCCATTTTAAACAACAATGCTGCAGATAATACATGTTTTTATTGTGTTTATTCTGTGACACAGTTCACACTTGAACTTGTGATTGTGTGTCAGAATTTCAGGGATGAGTTAAAAACCATTAGGCAAAATAAGAAAGAGGAATGATTATATAATTGAAAGTTTTTATTGTTGTTTTGTAAATAGTTTTCTTCTGTTTTCTTAATCTGGAATGAATAAATAATCTAAAAAAAAAAGTTGTCCCGACTGGGAATCGAACCCGTGAGGTTTGGAGCGGCAAGCTGATGCATTACCAGTTGAGCTATCTGGCATGCTTATACTAGAAGGTCCACATTCCTTTTAAAGGATGGTGTCTGTACTTTGCGTTCCCACGCAAAAGGTTTTGCGTTACCTCGCAATAGTTTTGCGTGCGCACGCAAACGTTTGCGTGCTCACGCAAAGAAATTTTTTTTTTTCCACGTCCCCTGGGGGGCTCCGTAAATACGTACCAGTAATGATTACATACAGTAAATGTTTTTTTCCCCTCTCTGAACATACCTGTTAAAAAATAAAAAAAAGGCAGTAGCCTACCAGAAAGTCGTTGATCACTATCTTCATCTTCCTCCTGCCTGCCTTAGCCCGCCAAAAAATAAATAAATAGATAAATAAAAAATATCCATAAATTAGCCACAGCATTGTATAAGCTGCTGTGCTCAAATCATGTGAAAAAAGTAACAGCTTATAGTCCAGAAATTATGATACCTTGTCAGTTGTGACTGAGGTAACAGAGCATGGAGCGATAAAAGAGCAAAAGTTTCTGTCCAGGCTAAGCTAATGGGTAGCCAAGTGAAGCTTTTCTTTATTGTTTTTCGGCTTTTTAAAACGTTTTTCTGAAAAAATGACAAGTATAAAAAATGCTACATAGGGTAATATTACCCCTCCCTGGGCTGCCACCTTACCGTGGTGGAGGGGTTTGAGTGTCTCAATGATCCTAGGAGCTATGCTGTCAGGGGCTTCATGCCCCTAGAAGGGTCACCCAAGGCAGACAGGTCCTAGGTGAGGGATCTGACAAAGCGCAGCCCAAAAACCCCTATGATGAGTACAATTAATGGACTAAGTTTTCCCTCGCCCGGACGCGGGTCACCGGGGCCCCACTCTGGAGCCAGGCCCGGAGGTGGGGCACGCTGGCGAGCGCCTGGTGGCCGGGCTTTTACCCATGGAGCTCGGCCGGGCACAGCCCGAAGAGGAGACGTGGGTCCCCCTTCCCATGGGCTCACCACCTGTGGGAGGGGCCAAAGGGGTCGGGTGCAATGTGAGATGGGTGGCGGCCGAGGGCGGGGACCCTGGCGGTCTGATCCTCGGCTACAGAAGCTGGCCATTGGGACATGGAATGTCACCTCTCTGGTGGGGAAGGAGCCTGAGCTAGTGTGTGAGGTTGAGAG
>JBBPBX010004473.1:37132-54054 GCA_038048925.1 Garcialebias charrua | reverse complement strand
TTTATGGACAGAATTTCTAGGCGCAGCCAAGGTGTTGAGAGGATCCGTTTTGGTGACCTTAGAATCGCTTCTCTGTTTTTTGCAGATGATGTGGTCCTATTGGCTTCATCAGTTCGTGATTTACAACTTTCACTGGAGCGGTTTGCAGCCGAGTGTGATGCGGCCGGGATGAGGATCAGTTCCTCCAAATCCGAGGCCATGGTCTTGAGCCGGAAAAGGGTAGCATGCCCTCTCCGGGTCGGGGAGGAGGTCCTGCCCCAAGTGGAGGAGTTTAAGTATCTCGGGATCTTGTTCACGAATGAGGGAAAACTGGAGCGTGAGATCGATAGGCGGATAGGTGCAGCGTCCGCAGTGAAGCGGGCGCTGTACCGGTCTGTCGTGGTGAAGAGAGAGCTGAGTCAAAAGGCAAAGCTCTCAATTTACCGATCGATCTACGTTCCCACCCTCATCTATGGTCATGAGCTTTGGGTTATGACCGAAAGAACAAGATCTCGGATACAAGCGGCTGAAATGAGTTTTCTCCGCAGGGTGGCTGGACTCTCCCTTAGAGATAGGGTGAGAAGCTCAGTCATCCGGGAGGGACTCGGAGTAGAGCCGCTGCTTCTCCACATCGAGAGGAGCCAGTTGAGGTGGCTCGGGCATCTGGTTAGGATGCCTCCTGGACGCCTCCCTGGTGAGGTGTTCCGGGCACGTCCCACCGGGAGGAGACCCAGAGGAAGACCCAGGACGCGCTGGAGGGACTATGTTTCTCGGCTGGCCTGGGAACGCCTTGGGATTCCCCCGGAGGAACTGCTCCAAGTGGCTGGGGAGAGGGAAGTCTGGGCCTCCCTACTTAGGCTGCTACCCCCGCGACCCGACCCCGGATAAGCGGAAGAAAATGGATGGATGGATGGAGGGTAATATTAAACCTACACGTTTGCACAACTTCCATCCATCCATTATCTTTATCCGTTTGTTCCCTTATGGGTCATGGGTGTCACTGGTGCCCATATCCAGCTGTCACTGTACGAGAGGTGGGGGACACCCTGGAAAGGTCTCCAGTCTATCACAGGGACACATGGAGACAAACAACATTCACTCTCTCAATCACACCTAGGGACAATTTAGAGTTACCAATCAGTCTAACGTGCATGTTTTTGATCTGTGGGAAGAAAACCAGAGTACCCGGAGAAAAACCACACATGTACAGAGATCATGAAAACTCCACCCAGAAAGGTCCCGGGCCGGGATTTGATCCGGTGACCTTCTCACTGAAAAGCAACAGCTTTACCAGCTGATCCACAGTGCCGCCCATTTGGACAACAGTTTGGTTGAAAAACAAGCGACAAATTAAACAAACATCATTTGTGTTACAAACATTACTGGGCATAGACCGTTATATGCTGGGGGTGCTGAGAGTCTGCTGAATGTGGGCCATGTTGGCCAGGAGTTGGGTCAACATTTGGACTGACTAGATGTGCTGATCAGGCAGACTGATGCATTCGGCAGCCTTGGCACCAATGACATACTGTAGCCTGAAAATATATGCTCAGCACACATTTGTGGGAACACAAACATTCACTTTAACTTTCACACACTCGATGGTGTGTATAGATTCAATACAAGCTAATCTAGCGTTCTTTTTTATCGCTGTTATTTTTGAGAATGAATAGTTTTTTTTTTTTTGTTTTTTTTAAATGAATAGTTTTAAAAGCCTGAAAAACTAGCAATTAGCCTAGTCTGGTCTGGATGAAGATATTTGCCTCTTTCTTTCACGGCTGTTCTAATACTAACTACAGTATCGATAACTGTTTGACAGAACATCACATCACATGGTGTTATTGAAGAAACATAATTGTGAAGAAATATGTACATTTTCACTTGGAATCAAACTGAGCAGGTACTAAATTCTGTAACTGCATAAACATGGAAACAATAACCAGACATTCCTGTGAATAATGTCCAAATCCTTTAATACATTTTTTTGTCACAAAATAGCTTAGTTGTCTCAGTTTTTATGGGGGCCAAGATGGTGTAGAGGCAGGGCAGCCAGCTTGGAACCCAAAAGTCCCAGGCTCAATCCCTGGTCACTGCATACCCTGTGGTGTCTCTGGGCAGCACACCCCATCCCCAAAATGCCCCCCAGGCACCCCCAACCGCCACCCCCCGCACCACCCTGTGGTGGATGGGCCAAATGCAGAGACCAATTTCGCCATTGTACCATACCATACCATTTTATTTATAGAGCACTTAAAACAGCGACAAGGCCAACCAAAGTGCTGTACAAACAAACAAACAACAGGCAACACATAGGCAACATACAAAATGAAGTACAAGAAATAGACATAAAAACGTTGCAGATAATAAATATAACGACCAAACACAGATCATCTGGTGTTGAAAGCAACAGAATAGTAATGGGTCTTTAAACGAGATTTGAAAACCGAGAGGGAGGAGGCCTGTCTGACGAGCAGAGGAAACTCGTTCCAAAGTCTCTTGGGCCTGCTACAGAGAAGGCCCTGTCACATCTGCGCTTAAGACGAGTTCCTGGAACTGTTAGAAGTAAAGCCCCCAGTATACTGTTCTTTGTGCCCAGCGCCGCTGGACTGGCGTGAGCTGCGCGCAGGCAGTTCATATTATACTCTGTGCAAGCGCAGCTCTCTGGAGTGCAGGCTACAGGACAAATTGAGGTCGCTGATTGGTCATTTGCTGACACGCGAGGCAGTTTATCAACGCGCGCGCGTAGGCGTAGTAAGATTTTAGCTTGGCGCGTTCGCGCCCGCGATCAAAGGCTTTTGCCGCGGCGCTCCTATGGCGCCGAGCGGCGTGAGGCAAAAGAAACAGGTATATTGGGGCCTTAACTGGTCCACTGACCTCAGAGCATGTGGTGGGACATACGGGTGTAGCAAATTAGAGAGATGGGTGGGGGCTCTCTTTTGCCTGTACTGGTTAAATATCGGGCTGCTGCGTTCTGGACCATTTGCAATTGTGCAATGGTGGTCTGACTGATACCAAACAGGAGTGAATTGCAGTGATCAAGCCTAGATGTGATAAATGTTTGTACATGTCTCCAGGTTATTTTTGGATAATATGGGCTTCAGCTTAGACAGTCGCCTCAGCTGGAAAAAACAGGATTAAACAATCATGTTTACATGACTGGTGAGTTTCATGGAAGGATCCATTATCACTTCCAGATTTGTGACTTTTTGTTTTTCAGACAGGGCTAGAGCAGAAAGGTTGATGCAGTGGTTCATGATTGTGTCATTGGGAGGGAACAACATGGCTCAAGACTTTTTTACAATGAAACTTTAAAAATGTAAAGCCATCCAGCCCCAGATGTCAGCCAGGCAGTCGAGCAGAGGTTGAATAGAGCATGTACCATTGTGTCTTAGGGGAAAGTAAATTTGACAGTCATCGGCGTAGAAGTGGAAAGGTAGGTTGTGTTTCTGGAAAATACTGTAGCACCAAGTGGCAGTAGGTATAAGGAGAATAGGAGATAACCCAGGATGGACCCCTGCGGAACCCCCATTTAAGTGCTGTCACTGCAGAACTAAAATCATTGATGGAAACACAAAAGGACCTGTCAGTGAGGTAGGATCTGAACCAATTGAGGGCTGACCCTGTGATGGCCACCCACTGCTCCAACCTAGCAATGAGGATCTCATGGTTGATGGTGTCGAAAGCGGATGTAAGGTCCAATAGGACAAGCAGCAGAGAATCACCAGTGTCTGTGGATAAGAAGATGTCAATAAAAACCTTCAGTAGGGCAGTTTCAGTGCTGTGGAGAGGTTTGTAGCAAGATTGGAATAACTCAAGGATAGCGTGATCCTTCAGGAAGCACTTCAACTGGGACTCGACTATTTCCTCTAGAAGTTTAGAAACAAATGGGAACCTGGAGACAAGCCTGAAGTTAGATACTACTGAGGGGTCAAGGTTTGTTTTTTTAGGAGAGGTTGAACAGCAGCATGTTTTATTGTTTTTGGCACCACACCAGTGGATAAATGCTATTTACAATAGCAAGGATGGAAGGACCTAGAGTAGGAAAAACCTCCTTTAGTAGCCGAGGGGGGACCTCATCAAAGGGGGAACCAGATGGTTTCAGGCTGCACATGACCTGCTTGTATGGAAACATACAGTGGTGACATTAATATTATTACTTGGTATACTGTAGTATTTAATGACTATTTAATCTCTTTTTTGTCTCCAGTCAGTCACAAAATACTTTTTTTTTTGGTTCAGGTAGCAAACCCTCCAGAAGTTGTCTCAAATATACCACACTTTCAAGTTCAAGGTTCTTTATTGTCATTCGCATCACATGTGGTACATGAGGTGGAATGAAATTGTCCACACAGGATCCCAGTTACATCCAACAATAGCAAAAATATCAATTGCAAAAGAAACAGTAAGTATCTAAGATTTAAACTAAGAAATTCACTAAACTAAGAAATGTGTTAAAGGCTAAATATGCAAAAAAAAAAAAATAAAAGACTTACAGAAACTAAATTGAGAAGGATTTGAATTTCCTGAAACTGGGACTAGTCTGTGAATAAATTTACTGCAGAAATTGTTTTGAACATGTTCTGAGTGTATCATGCAATTTTTTTTTAAAAACACTGGCAAAAGTTTTGAGGCATTTTAGAAACACTTGGACACACGATGTTCACAAATTGTCCACTCACTTCAGCTCTATCACATTTATCTGCCGACTTATGGATTAGGTGTGATAAAAAGGCAAGTGTTTACCCATAGAGCTGTTTGGAAAGAAGAACAGGGCCAAGTTTAATTCTCAAACGGACCCATCACACGATGGCTCTAAATGAAAGTTTATCTAAATGCTGAAAGGTTAGAATTTGATGCATCTTTTTCTCTTTTCGTAACACACAGACTACAGAGGGAAACCGTACCCTTGCTTGTTTGGAGGGAGGTGATGTGTGTGTATGCCTAACTTGGCTCCTTGCTGTCTACTCGATTTCACAAGACATTATGAGATTTTGCACCAGTTCATTCTCCACACTTTCTTTCTTCATTTATTCATGAGAAGAAAATAGTTATAGAAGATTTCACACCATGGCTGCATCGGTCAGAGCCTCGCTCTCACCGGGCCACACCAACCTCTCCTATTTCAGGTGAGTTTTGGGCGTTTATCAAAGTAATAAAAAGGCTTTCATGCGCTGCATGGCTGACACAGTCTGTTTTCATCTTTCAGTGCAAATAAGCAAGACATTGTTTGTGCTTCATAATGTTGTGTTGCTATAGTAACCATCAAAGCCTGATTGATCATTGTGTTTTCTGTTTGTTTGATGTTTGTGAGTTGATCATTTCTTTCCTGAATAAAGTAGAGGTTGGAGCTTATTGTTAGAAAGTAAAATTTACGTGCATATTTATTCTCATTTGTTTTGTGTTCAGTTGAAAATGAAATCAAAAGCACAATACTGTAACGTTAGTAGTGACATCTTTTTAAATTCTGCTGCAAGAGAGTTCAGTTTGGTAGATTTTGACGGCTGAATTGTTCAGTTTTGTTCTTTGTTTTTCCATGGTGAATGGTTTGTCAATTTTTTTTTCCTTTCTGACAGCAGGGCCAGTCAATAATGACAGAGGACTGTGCTCGCCTCCCAGTCAATGCTGCTGTCTTTTGTTTCTCTAAGATGAGCAGATTTGATCACACTTGCACACTATAAGAATTTTATTTAAATACAATTGTCATGTTGTCAGATGTTGAGGGATGATATTGACTGTTTTTTGTGTTCAGCACTTTTTATTTATTTATTTGCAGAATGAATTGATCCACAGATGAAACTGTGAAACGCCCGAAAGAACCAAGCAGCACTATCTAGAAAACTATTCATATGCTCCCACAATAAACACATTTTATAATTTCCATATAGTCATGTGTTATATTATTAAAACCTTAAATCTTATCTAACATGATTTTAAGTGTTGTTGACCCCAAGTTAGCTGACTGAGGAAGAGGTGGAGTAAGGTAAATGCTTTTATTTACAAGTGTTGTCATTTTAAGGGCTGAAAGCAAAAAATGGGATAACGTGAGTATTTGTAAATCTTCAGGTGTTTGAATAATGAAATTTATTTGGAGGTACAGTAATCTTTGGGCAGCTGTGGCTGAGTGGTTACACCAGTCATCTTCAAATGGGAAAGTTGGGATTTCGATTCCACCAGCAGTCACATGCTGAAGTGTCTCTGGGCAAGACACTGGACCCATAATTTCCTCCAATGTGTGTCCCATCGGTGTATAAATGTGATAAAGTACTGATTATTCTTTGTACAGATCTAGTAGAGTGCTGTATGAATGGGTAAATGAAAGCACAGATAGTGTAAGCTCTTTGAATATCTTGATAAGACAGAAAGGTTATAAGTACAGTCCATTTACCATTTTCTTACTAGTGTTTGTTTTTGTAGATGGGGTTGGTGAGGAGGACGAAAACAAGGGCCCAGGCTTTCGTAGAAGACAAGGTGATCTGGAGGCGGTAAGTGTCGTTGGAGAGAGGAACAGATTGATGTTGCTTGGTAGTTTCTGATCCACGTTAATGTTTCATAGTTGTAGGAACAAGATGATGCCAGGGCGAAGTCACATGGAGAAAGGAGGTCTTGGAAGACTCGAAGGATCAAAACGTATAATGTTCCAGCATAGGAAGAACGTCTGGCAGGAGCTTAAATAGTCAACAGAGGACTCTTCCAAATCAGGCTCAGCTGTGGAGTGGTGGATGATCGTGATGAGTGGCAGCTGTGAAGAAAGTGATTGTGGCTGGAAACCCATGGGAATCCCACATTACCTTCAAATGGCAGAGGTGTAAGTTTGCAACAAATACAGCATTTTGTTGATGGAAGTTGAAGTCTGAGACAGAAAATTGGGCAGAGTACTCTGAGAGCACGAGGCAACAGCAGAAACAAACACAGAAACGAGCCGGTGTTGGTGTAAAGGGAGGACTGCACCAGAGGAATGTTGCTGAGGAGCAGGGAGCACAGAGATGAAAGAGGCCTTGACTCTGCAATGACATTTTACACCAAGTTCTTGCAGAGAGAAAAATGCACACAGTAACACCCACAGAAATATTTTGTTGATATTTTCAAACATGTAATAGCAATATCTGCACATTTTTAAACTTACTATTTTATTTTAAGTGTCGTCTTGCTTCCTGTGTGTTATACTTGGGTATCACTTTGCATTACTGTACTTCAAAGTCAAAGTCAAAGTCAACTTTATTGTCAGATCTGCAATATGTACTGTACAGGACATACACAGGACCGAAATTGCGTTTCTCTCAGTCCCTCGGTGCAACAGTAAACATCTAAACATTGAAACACTGAAACATATAATAATTGACATAAGCATAAAATAGTAAAACTAACACTGTCCTGAGTTTTTTGCATAGTGGAATAAGAGTATGAAAATTTACACCAACTCTAAAACTAAAACATTAAACATTTAATGAACATAATACTGTCCTGAGTTTTTGCATACTAGTATAAAAAAAGAGTATAAAAAGTATAACTAAAATAAACTAAAGGTTTCTAGCATTGACATTTGCAAAGTGGCAAAGCAGCGTATGAGTTAATGTACACAGTATATGTATGAGGTAGTAGTTGATGTTGTTATAGAGGCAAAAAGTGGCATATGCAGTAAGGCACATTGGGCATCCCTAAATAAGACCGTTCAGAGCACATTGTATATGTATCAGCAGTGGTGTAGATATTAGAGTAGTGTAAATGTAAACAGTAGTAGTTACATGTAAGCAGTAGTAATAAAAGTAAACAGTATTAATAAATGTAAACAGAGAATGTAAACAGTATTATGATTATAGGCAGTGATGTAATACAAACATTAGTGCAAGTATGAGAAGTAGTGCAAACTGTATGAGCACATGACCGAGAGCTTAGTGAATAAACCGTTTGATGACACAGAGTCCAGTGTTAAAATCTTTGTGTTGTGTGGTAATGTGTGAGAAAGTTTTAGTGTTAAGGCAGTTCAAATGGGAGGGGGGGCAGAGCAGGCAGAGTGTTTAGCATCCTGACTGCCTGATGAACAGAGCTGTCTCTCAGTCTGCTGGTTCGAGTTCAAATGGGAGTCTGCTGGTTCGAGTTCAAATGGGAGGGGGGGCAGAGCAGGCAGAGTGTTTAGCATCCTGACTGCCTGATGAACAGAGCTGTCTCTCAGTCTGCTGGTTCGAGCCTGGAGACTCCTCAGTCTCCTCCCTGATGGCAGCAGTCTAAAGCGGCTGTGTAGTGGGTGTGTGGGATCACCTGCCATGCGGTGGGCTTTCCGAGTGAGGCGTTTGCTGTGTAAGTCCTGCAGTGAGGGGAAGGAGGTGCCGACTATCTTCTCAGCTGCTCTCACAATGCGCTGGAGGCTCTTGCGGCAGGATGCAGTACATGCACCAAACCACACAGTGATGCAGCTGGTCAGGACACTTTCTATGGCACCTCTGTAGAAGGTGCTCATGATGGGGGTTGAAGCTCCAGCCCTTTTCAGCTTGCGGAGAAAGTAGAGACGCTGGTGAGCCTTCTTTGCCAGTGCTGCAGTGTTCCTGCTCCAGGACAGGTCCTTTGAGACGTGCACTCCCAGGAACTTGGTGCTGTCTACTCTCTCCACTGCGGTGCTGTTGATGGTCAGAGGGGCATGTTGGGCATCCTTCTTCCTGAAGTCCACAACAATCTCCTTTGTCTTCTCCACGTTGAGAGTGAGATTGTTGTGTCCGCACCACAAGGCCAGGCGGCTCACCTCGTTCAAGGCCAGGCGGCACAAGGCCAGGCGGCTCACTTCATTCTCTCTGAAGTGCATGTTGTAAAAGTTTGCATCAGATTGTTCTGAAATTGTCCAGTTTACTGCACAAACATGACTTAATGCTGTATTTGATAGAAACTGGGGATATGCATTTCTGATTTACCGGTACCTATAAAAGCAGGTTTGACTCAGTGAATACATTTTTGTTACTTCTCCATTGTTGAAACCAAAGAACACATCTGCATGTCTTCTATTAAACCCTCAGTCTCCATATAGCAATATAAAAAATGCTGGGCTATGCTAAAGAAAAAAAAACAAAGGATGGAGTAATGACATTAAAAGATTTAGATAATAGAACAAATATAAAATATGTTGACAGGTGAGGATCTTTTTCCCTTTTTAGGCTCACTTGTTTTTCTCACAATAAACCTAATGTTCATTTATTCAAACTTCCATTTCTTTAAAGGTGAAGTCTGCAGTTTCTGTAGAACATCAGCACTTAGAAANCAGGCAGAGTGTTTAGCATCCTGACTGCCTGATGAACAGAGCTGTCTCTCAGTCTGCTGGTTCGAGCCTGGAGACTCCTCAGTCTCCTTCCTGATGGCAGCAGTCTGAAGCAGCTGTGTAGTGGGTGTGTGGGATCACCTGCCATGCAGTGGGCTTTCCGAGTGAGGCGTTTGCTGTGTAAGTCCTGCAGTGAGGGCAAGGAGGTGCCCACGATCTTCTCAGCTGCTCTCACAATGCGCTGGAGGCTCTTGCGGCAGGATGCAGTACATGCACCAAACCACACAGTGATGCAGCTGGTCAGGACACTTTCTATGGCACCTCTGTAGAAGGTGCTCATGATGGGGGTTGAAGCTCCAGCCCTTTTCAGCTTGCGGAGAAAGTAGAGACGCTGGTGAGCCTTCTTTGCCAGTGCTGCAGTGTTCCTGCTCCAGGACAGGTCCTTTGAGACGTGCACTCCCAGGAACTTGGTGCTGTCTACTCTCTCCACTGCGGTGCTGTTGATGGTCAGAGGGGCATGTTGGGCATCCTTCTTCCTGAAGTCCACAACAATCTCCTTTGTCTTCTCCACGTTGAGAGTGAGATTGTTGAGAGTGAGATTGTTGTGTCCGCACCACAAGGCCAGGCGGCTCACCTCGTTCAAGGCCAGGCGGCACAAGGCCAGGCGGCTCACTTCATTCTCTCTGAAGTGCATGTTGTAAAAGTTTGCATCAGATTGTTCTGAAATTGTCCAGTTTACTGCACAAACATGACTTAATGCTGTATTTGATAGAAACTGGGGATATGCATTTCTGATTTACCGGTACCTATAAAAGCAGGTTTGACTCAGTGAATACATTTTTGTTACTTCTCCATTGTTGAAACCAAAGAACACATCTGCATGTCTTCTATTAAACCCTCAGTCTCCATATAGCAATATAAAAAATGCTGGGCTATGCTAAAGAAAAAAAAACAAAGGATGGAGTAATGACATTAAAAGATTTAGATAATAGAACAAATATAAAATATGTTGACAGGTGAGGATCTTTTTCCCTTTTTAGGCTCACTTGTTTTTCTCACAATAAACCTAATGTTCATTTATTCAAACTTCCATTTCTTTAAAGGTGAAGTCTGCAGTTTCTGTAGAACATCAGCACTTAGAAAAAAAATCTTTTTTTTTTTTTCTTTTTCTTTTTTTTAATTTTTTTTCTCCCATTTATAGATGGCCTCCCTTCACACCTTTTAGCCATCCTCTCACTCCAATATTATTATTATTTTTTTTTAAGAGAGAAAGAAAGAAAAGAGAAAGTAAGACAACAAATCAACAATTATCAACCAAAAGAGCACAAGGCAAACACACCCAACCTCCGTCCACAATCCTGCAAAGCACATGACAGAACACAACAATGGAACATACATGCATAAAGACTAATAATATTCATGAGCTTGCAGTAGAATTCTATAAATACACATACCCATATCTACAAATATATATATACAGTAGTATACATACATATACTTTTATATTCATTTATATACCCATCTACATATCTGCATATATCTATATATACATCCCTGCATCCATTTGTGTGTGGTTGTGAGCATGCATAAGTGTATAAGGTTCCTCCAATAGAACATTTAGTAGCGACTGTGAAGCATCAGAGATCCGTCCCCCCAAAGCCCGAGGCAGACGAAGGAGCGATCAAAGCCCAAGACCCCAGGAAGGACCCCGAGCCCAGAGTCCCCAGGACTGCCCGAACAGGACGAGCCACTAGCCCACTCCCCAGATCCTACCAAGGGGAAGAACCGGACGAACCCCTACCAGCGACCACATACAATGACCCCCCGGTGTCGCCCGCGACAAATTCACAGGCCCCCGCCGGAGCCCGCTGCACCGACGTAGCCCCAGGGCCGGTCACCGAGGCTCGGGCACCGGGGACGCCCACCCCTCAGGCCCAGACCCGACCGGACCAGAGGGCACGAGCCCCACCAAGCAGCCACCAGGCCGTGCCGACAAACGCCCAAGCGCCCAACCCCAGATAGTGAGGGCCCCAAGCACGCCCGCAGGCAAGGGAACACCCACCAGGGGGCCACGTGGCAGGAGCGCGACAAAATTTCAACAAGCAAAGCATTCTGATCCCTCCCCCTCAGAGCCATATATGGCTCTGCCCCCTTGTGGTCTGTTGAAATTCAAATTCAAGCTCTGTTTTTATTGGCTGATTCAAATTCAAGCTCGGTTTTTATTGGCTGGTTACAAACTTTGTTTTTATTGGCTGGAAAATGGTGGGTCACTTTTTCTTTTTAGAAATGCTTATTTACCACCTGGAGAAGCAAGGGGACAATATTTTTTTTAAAGTTTTTTTCAGAGATTACCTCTCTGACCGCAGCAGAAGTGAGAGGTAGTCTCAGAAGGATCAACCCTCATAAAGCTACGGGTCCAGACAACATCCCAGGGAAAGTTCTGAAGGAATGTGCGGACCAGCTCTGTGAGGTGCTGGCTGACATCTTCACCACCTCACTTTCACTGGAGTCAGTTCCCACCTGCCTGAAGACTGCCACCATCATCCCAGTCCCAAAAAGCTCCACAGTGACTGGTCTGAATGACTATAGACCGGTGGCTCTCACCCCGATAGTCGCTAAATGTTTTGAGAAACTGGTCATGTCCCACATCAAGACAGCCGTCAACATCAGCGAGGACCCTCATCAATATGCATACCGTGAGAACCGATCAACAGAGGACGCCATCTCCTCTGTGGTCCACACTGCTCTCACCCACCTGGATCAGAAGGACTCATACGTGCGTCTGCTCTTTGTGGACTTCACATCTGCCTTCAACACCATGATCCCCCAAACTCTGATAGACAAACTATCCACACTTGGACTAAGCCCCTCTATTTGTAACTGGGTCTTAGACTTCTTAACAAACAGACCACAGTCCGTGAAGATCCACAACTTCTCCTCTTCCACCATCACCCTCAGCACTGGCTCTCCTCAAGGATGTGTGCTGAGCCCTCTTCTGTTCACTCTGCTCACATATGATTGTACAGCCACACTTCCAGGCTGTCATATTGTTAAGTTTGCAGATGATACAGCTGTGGTGGGATGCATCACAGATAATGATGAATCCAGCTACAGACAGGAGGTGGAACATCTGGAGAGCTGGTGCAAAGAGAACAACCTTCACATGAATGTGAAGAAGACGAAGGAGATGATTGTGGACTTCAGAAGGAACAAACACACCCACACCCCACTGTATATAGGTGGATCTGCGGTGGAGGTGGTCTCCAGTTACAAGTACCTGGGTGTACACTTGAATGATAACCTCAGCTGGAGCAATAACACCACCAGCCTGATCAAGAAAGGTCATCAGAGACTCTACTTCCTCAGACGGCTGAGACGAGCTGGTCTGAGAAGCTCAGTCCTCACCTCGTTCTACAGGTGTGCAGTGGAGAGCGTCCTGTGCTCCAGCATCAACGTGTGGCATGGAGGCTGCACAGTTGCAGAGAGGAAAGCTCTACAAAGAGTGGTGAAGGCTGCACAGAAGTCTGTGGGAGTCAGTCTCCCCACCATCACAGACATTTACACCTCCAGATGCAGAAAAAGAGCCACCTGCATCATGAAAGACCTCACTCACCCAGCACACTCACTCTTTGCACCACTCCCCTCGGGACGGAGGTTGAGGAGCATCAAATGTAGAACCACTAGACTGAGGAACAGCTTCTACCCTGAGGCTGTCAGACTCATGAATAAATAAATAATAAGAATAAACACTGCAAAATGTCACATCATGTTGATACTGATCTGTTTCTTGTTGCTGCGTTCATCTGTGACTATCTGCGTTCATCTGTGACCATCTGCTCATGTTCGTGCTGCTGTTTATAATGATGTTTTTCTACTACATTAGGGCTTAGTGTATTACTAGCTGATGTCTCTCTTAGTTAATCCTAGATGTTATTATTGTTTTTCTCTTGCATTTGTTGTTGGATGTAACTGGGACCCTGTGTACATAATCTCGTTTTCAACACATGTACTACATGCGGTGCAAATGACAATAAATTCTCTCTGACTCTGACTCTGACTCTGACTCTAACCTCAATCAATAAAATATTTTAATTGTATTCTCTCTCTCTCGTTTGTGAGTCTCTTCAGGTTGAAATCAATCTAGTGACAGAGTGAAGAAATATGTTAAAAATATATTGTTAGAAAAGTTACATATAGCAGCTTTAAATTCTAAGGCATGTGAAATTTCCCTCCCCAATAAACTTTTAATTTTCATAAAAAGTTTATGTTGCAGGGTCATATGCAAGATTTTAAAACACAACTTTCATAATTGTTTTACTCATTACAAAACATGAGAACACAAACAAGAGGAAAACATGACAACAATTTTAAAATGTAACACTTTATCCAGAAACATAGCTCTATTTAATTCAAATTTTCTTTATTTATTTCCACTTTACGGTATAAATATGTAAGTATTAACATCCAGAGTGAGACTTCTCCACAAGAATGTGCCTCAAACTTAAAAAAAAAAAATCATAAACAAGAGCCACTGTTTGTTGGTAGAGTTTTGTCTGGAATAAATATTTTTCTCCTTGCAGCTGTGGTTTCACACTTTCCTCCTTTTTAGACATGGCCATTTGATTTATTTTATCACAGACGTGGTCCTTCAAAGAGCCTGCTGAAAAATGTGATTTGTCCCGATAAGCCAATAAAAGTTCCAATAAATGTCAGTTCAGATCCATTAAAGGAATGCTTTTCTTTGCAGAACAGAAAAAAAAGAAAGACTGAGTGCCAGCAGCGCACATCAAAATACACTCATTGATCTGGAGGATCTGAAAAATAAGCTTTTCAGTCGAACCTCGGTGAATGACTCTCAAACAGGCAAATCAGATTTTGATATTTTTTTCTGCAGTTTATTGAGTATAAATCACACAGCCAGTCCTGAAGAGAAATTCTTAATTTTGTTTCTATTGCAGCTTTAGCCAAAGATAGCAGCTTTTTGAGATCCGTCCTCATGTGGGCAGAGTGTGCCCTAATTAATTCAGCAAAGTGGACCCAATGGAATAAAACGCCTTTTAATCCTCTCAAAATACAGGAGGTTTTCGGGGGTTGCTGGGTTTAAACTGACTGTGAAAGGCACGACAAAAAGGTTCACTTCAATTAAATGTGCCATATGCTGGCGGTCTCTTCACTACATGTCCCTCAGCATCGCAGATGTGACAAACTATCAATTGTTCTGAAAATGAAACCTATCGGGGCATGCACACATGCGAGAGTACAAGAATGAGCCAGTTGCTGTTTCAGTCCAGTTTTTCATTTTGCCAGGCAATCACGGTTGTCTGTCTGAGAGCCTTCCAAAGGGAGGCGTGTGGTCGTCCATCCTGTAGTTTGCTGCTTTGATCTTTGTTGCTCCGCATTGTTTAAAATGGAACTACTGAGACGCCACTTGTGTTCGAGGGGTTGTTTTTCCTCTTCCTTTTTTGCTGGTAATTGAAGCCGCCGCGGCTCGGGATCATCAGATGAAGCGAAAACAGCTTCAAATCATAACAAGTTTTCATTTAGCTTCCGAGTGGAGTAATTTCATGTAATGTTGCTTTTCACAGAATCTACTTCCAGTCGCGTCGAGGGAATCCTGGTCTGCTGCTTATTGCTCTCTTCAGTTTGGGAGCGAGATAATCTGCAGAGAGGGTTGCATCGTCAAAGAAAACGCGGGCTTCTTCATTTCTGCTAATTAGTTTGCTATATTTGAGGTCTCCTAAAGGCGATGCAAGCCTTCTCTTTGTTGTCTGAATCTACATGTGGGGAGTTTTTTTTTTTTTTTTTACAATTTAAATTACGTGCAGCAAGTTTGCAGCTTGAATGCAGTGACTCGCTTGCTTCTTTGTTTGACAGCAAACTCGTGTAGTTTAACTTAATGGGCCTGCGGATCAATAATTCCTCAAACTGCATCAGTGAGGATTAAGCACCCCTCTGGGAGGCTTCTCAGGTCAACGCTTGGCCCATTTAACGGCTAATTAGATGTTTTTTATTGAGCATATGGTTCTTGTGAGGCGTATGTTTCAGCAAAACATGCAGTCAATGCTGAATTTGCAGTGTGAGAAAACTGTGGCTCTGCGTTGGCAGATATTGAGTAGGACCTATAGATTGGAGTCTATTTGCCTTCAATGGTTTCAGAATTTTCTGTTTTGCTTTGTTTTGATCAATAGTGGCTGGCTGCCCGCTGTACACTCATCCACTTGAGTAATGCCAAATTGTCTTGTGGAGTTTGTAAGCACTGTTTCTTCCTAAACCAAACACAAAAGTTCAGCAGCAGATTTCTTGTGTAGCACGAGTAATCATTGCAAATGGTGACTTCCTCTTCATGCTAGATTCTCAGACAAATGGTGCAGGGGGTTGATTATGACCCGTCAGATATTAAACTAGCATTTAGAGGTTGTCATGCATGGCCCTTCTCTTCTTAATCTGCCTGCAGACAGTACAGGTTGTGTGTGTGTGGAAGAGCACAGAGGCAGGAACAGAACAGACCAGACTACTGGTCCCTTCATAACAGACCCCTCTGATTATATTTATGAAATTCAATTACTCTGACACAGATAGATGGACTTGCTGTCAGCGGGGACGTTCGTCATTTGTTAGCATCAGCAGGCATGTCATCCCCGAGGCACGGACGGGACTGGGGTTGTGTGACTGGAAACAAAAGAAGAGGAAGCAAACAGGAGGACGGAAGGAGGGAGGAGAAGAGGAGAGGCGAGGTGACCCAAGTTTACAGGATGACATGTAGAGGTGCTGAAGATCTCGATGATGTTCAGATTCAAACACACAAATTCTTTCACTGTGAGGAAAAATTGATTTTTGTCAAGTATCACCATAGATTAGGAACTGTGAAGAGCCACATTAAAAACAAATACAGTTAGTCCCTCGCTACTTCGTGGTACGACTTTCGCGGACTCGCACTTTTGCGGTTTTTCAAAATAAGTTTGTACACGAGAAAAAAAATCTTTCACAACACATGACTGTCAACTTTAATATTACTCACGTGATTGGGACAGTACAGGATACTGAACAATAAAAAGTTAACTAAAAAAATACTTCGGACAGGGGCCACCATTTTGTAGTTTCCCCTCAATAAGTCACAACTGTATCATTCATTCATTATTTCAATCTTTATTATACAGGTTAATCCCATTTATCCTCGAGGACTCATTTACACCACTCCAAACAACTACAATTCCCAAAAGCCAACAGTGCCCCACCCAGAAGCCCCGTTGCTTTCCGCTAAAATGGAAGGAAAGTTTAGATCCGATCAAAAAATTCAGTCCTTATTCATACAGTGACTTCGGTGCCCAGCGGATGCAGAGAGCCACATGGAACTGACCGGGAACCGAACCAGAACCAGACCTCCAGAGTCATCGTGAATCTGAGTCCCACCCGCTGGCCCACAAGGCCTTCCGAGCGGGGAGACGCCACCCGGAGGTCCAGCGTTCTCTCCAGACTCTACCCCGAGTCAGAGAGCCAACCACAACCAACAGGGTAGTTCTGCTGAAACAGAACCGAGTCGGACCAGAATCGAGCAGCTGTTCTGCAGATCTGGTGTGTAAAATTTAGTAGTCACATATACAAAAGTTGTTAAAATGACATAGGTTTAAGAGTTTAGAACATTGCAAGCGTATGGGAAGGGTTTATAAAGCTTTAACACACACACACACACACACATATATAT
>JBBPBX010004473.1:0-19129 GCA_038048925.1 Garcialebias charrua | reverse complement strand
ATGTTTTGTGTTCGGCTCTTGACGGCCTCTCTTTCTTAAAGGAAAACTTTCCTATATGAAAAGCAATTTGTGGTATACTTAAAACTACAAGAATTGCTCCCAGCCTCTCTGCAGGAAGTCCAGCCTCAAACACTCGCTCGCCTTGCTTTGAACACACAGATACTACCAATCGCTTTATTATGCACACCTTGCAAGTACAGTATTGGGTTGGACACACAACTGACCTTCAGAACTGCCTCAGTTCTGTCTGGCTCAAATTTAACAAGGTGTTGAAAACATTCTTTAGAGATGTTGGTCTATATCGACTTGATAGCATCCCATCCCAGAAAAAGATTATTTATTTATTTAGTAAATGATGTTAATTAATTAGCTTGCAATGTGTTGTTTTGTTTTGAGTGTTTACAACAGTTTTGACAATAGTTTTCGGTAATTCATACTTACTTGCAAATATAGATCAGGATACGTCAATGCCCACATTTGTCAGTAGATTAATCATATCAGCCCATCAGCACTGATCAGAACCACAGGCAGAACCAACAGAGCCTCAGTTGGGTAGAAATAAGTCCTCATCATGTATTTTGCTGGTACTGGCTCAGCTACATGTCCACTACCAATGCCAGACCAAACGCGACCTTATTAAATGCAAAAATGTCAGGCAGTAAACCTGTTGAGTCAAACAACACCAATGTTTTGTTTAAAGAAAAAATAATTGTAAATCCAAAATGAGAAGATACATCATTAATCAAGCAGCATGGACCAGACATGAACACAAATAATACTATGCAGGAGTGGATACTTTTGCAAACTGTGTTTCTCTGCTGCTTGGAGAGAAAGGGGGTGGTGGGGCATTCCACCCATTTCTGTTTAAGAAATATGGTCTGAGACTTTGAGGAGTTGACTCTCAACCACCCTAGTGCATGCTGAAGTTCTTGGCACGAAGACACCAACAGAACCACATCATCTGCGTACAGTAAAGCAGAGACGAGACTGTGAGGTTCCAAACCAGACACCCTCCTCTTCACAACTGCACCTTGAGACCCAGTCCATGCACACCACAGACAGGATCAAAGACAAGGGACAGCCCTGGTGGAGTCCAACACGCACCGAGAACGAGCTCGACTGTGGACTTTGTCAAACCAACAAAGTCAACGGTCTTTGTCCCAGGGTGTATCACCCTTCCAGCCTTCCATCTAAATGGGGTAACAGCATCTCCCTAGCCTTCTGAGTCTTAAGGCCCCAGTATAGCTCTGCGTTGGGCCGAACGCCGCTCCACGCCGTGCGAATGCCGTGGCACAAGCCTTTGAACGTGGGCGTGAATGCGCCAAGCTCAAATTTTACGGCCGCTTACGCGCGCGTTGTCTCACAATAAACTGCCCGGCGCCGGACTGTTTTGTATGAGACACAAATGTATTAAATTCCCCTTCTTCATCCCTGATCTGGACTTTTCTTTTGTTTTTTTGCCAAAAGTCAAGTGATCGCTTCCTCCTTGATGAGAAATGAATGAATTTGTCACGAGCGAACTAAACTCATGTCCAACGTGGCTGCGGGAGGCTCTAAATATTTCCTGGTGTTCTGGTGTGCTGGACCAGCGCTCCCTGTTTTTATTTTATTTTTTAGAACTTTTTATTAACATATAAACACAGAAAACCGCTGCGCAGCCGTGCCTTTTTTCCCCACCCGACCTGTCAATCAATTCAGTAGGCGTGTCAGCAAATGACCAATCAGCGACCTCAATTTGTCCCGTAGGTAAACGCTCCGCCCTGCTGCTGCTCAAATGACGTCAAGAATTTGGAGCGAAAACGCTGGAGCCTCACGCTGAGCTATACTGAGAACTGCCTGCGCGTAGCACGCGCGTAGCACGCACGCGCGTAGCACGCATGCGTCGAGCGGCGTTCGGCCCAACGCAGAGCTATACTGCGGGCTTTCCCCAGACAATACTATGGTTAGGCCCTTTTAAGCTGGGTTCGAGAACATTTCTCCAGACACTAACAACCTTCATTTGTAGGACACACCCTTATCTCACCTCACCACCCTTGGGATCAAGTAGCCGTGATTCCAAGTGTATTGTGTGGAACCCTACATTCACCGATGTTCTTTCCCTAATGACGTTTGAGAATTGGTACACGGTCTGGTAATTTGGTAAACTGGTTTATCTAATGAAGTGGCTGGTATGCACACATGCTTTAATGTAGTTTAAAGCAAACAGTTTCAGTTTGACAGCAAGGCAGCTCATAATTTGCAGACCGTCATTCTGCTCACCCATATAAAGGCCGTAAAGAATCAACCATAGGATAATGAACTGGGATGACACACCTCCAACCGGAGGAACAACTCCAAGGGCATCTCCCATCCTCCTTTTACTACCATCTCTCATTACGATCGGTTAATGGTCGAGGCTTGTGATTACAGACGGGCATTGAGATGAAACCGGGTGGGGATTTATATGATCGAGCTGATTCAACTGACACCGATGCTACAGTGGTGCTGGAAGGTCAAAATGTTTTTACCCAGAGCAGAAAACAGTTAGACACTGGTTCGTTCACAATAAAACCTGAGTGACCCACCAAAGTAACCTGTTGTGAATTTCATTGCAAGTGTTTCTTGGAAACACTCGATATTTATCTCCCACAGTCTAACGACAAAGCTGGACATTTATGTTGTTGCCTGTGTGTATGTGTGTGTGTTTGTGTTTCCATTACTAAATTATATTGTGAATCAATTTAAAATAAAATTTGGTGTGGAAGTAGCTGAGAGTCACGCTCAACAAATGCTTGGAGCACAACAAATGGCTACAACTTTGTTATTTCTCAACACAAAATTATTTTAATATTAAACTCTGGCATGAAAGGCAATAGGTGATATGCATTTCTAAGCCTTTAAGTCTATATTTATCCCTTTTGATTTCTGTGGAATAGTTTCTCTATTTAATAGTATAAGAAATATTTTGGGTTTGTTGACTGTAGGTAAATAAAGACAGTAATAAAAGTCTTTTTTGATCCCTGCAGGAAGTCATCTCTCTTGCTTCTGTTTGGTGTAAATGAGAGCACAGGAGTGAAGGCCTTCTCACGCTTCGACATTAAAGCTCTCAGCTTGACTTCCTCCCTCGGATACAAGCCGCTGTATTTATACAGAATTTTAGTGTATCGGAGGGTTGGTTTCATTATGCTGCAACAGAAGATGCAAAGTAACATTCTGAGGCCACCAAGAAGCTCAAACTGGATGTGTGAGTGACTGATATGAGGTTGAAAGTCCCAGCAGATTAAGGTTCCAGCGTATCTCTACCTATAAAGTTCACTAGAGCCCAGAGGAAATAATACTTTAAAAACATGTATGTACATATCACCTCATTGCAGGTGGGGTAGGTGGGACATTGTTCCCTCTGCTTTCCACACACATGCAGATCACCCAGACATTGCTCTACACCCCCCCCCCCCACACACATACACACACACAAATATATATAAAAAGTGCATCTACCATTGATTTTTTTAGAGTAAATTCGAATCAATAAAGCCACCACCACATGAAGTCTTTTGGATGAAGACGTAACTTTTCATCAAAAAATAAACTGACCAGAGGAACTGACTTCATTTTGTTGGATAATCATGATTAAATTTAACAATTTTGAGTTCAAATTTGGTCTGGCTGTTGCTGAGAGTCATTCATAACAATCTCTGAGCAGTAAAATATTTTGTGAGAGCCCAAAATATGACTTTTTGCATATTTTGGAAGGATCTTAGTTCAAAACCCTGACATGAAAGGCTGCGGGCGATATGCATTCCTTCAAGAAACACTAGACCTTCAGTTTGTTTGTATTTTTGTAACACATTCAAAATAAAATCTTGGCAAAAACTCAAAAGCTTGTTGTGACCCTGATACAGCCTCAGCTGAAAGAAGTTGTATCTGCAATTGTTTGTGTATAAACTAAAAAGGTGTTGTCAAAATGTCTGCAACAATTTTTACAAGATTCCAAATTTCTAAGATGATTAATGTGGATCAGTAAAGAGCAGAAGGTCCTGTTTTTCTTCATTTTAGTTAAATATGCTTTAGAGAGTTGAATTACTTTTTATCTTTGAAAAGGTCCAACAAGTCCTGGTTTTATTTTTTATTCAAAGGAAAGATCAATTTTAGCCTTACTGACAGAGCAATGGAACAAATTTTCACATTTATTAAGAACTGATCCAATTGGGACCAGGTTGAACAAAAAGAAAAATAGTACTGGACAGAATATAGACCCTTGGGTCAGCAGAAAACTGCAGCTCTTGCAATCACTCATTTGCTTACTGGCACACTGGCAGTAAATGTTGCAGAAGATTATCTGCCACATTCACACATTATCTCACTTGGCAATCTTTCTCTTGGAGGGTCTGTTGGGAGATGGAAAAACTCACATCAAGAAGTCTGGAGCAAAAGGCGGAATGTATTTGTTTTTACTTGCCACCCATCTGAAAGATTTCAGAAAGATTTCCGAACTCTAGTGCGTAGTTTACACACTTTAGTTTTGCATTAAAAAGACACGGTAGCTTCTTGGACCTTTTGTTAGCTTAGTTTCTGTTTAACCTGAGGCCCAGACTTTTGTTTGGTGTGCTTTTTTCTTTCGTCAAGGTACATGGGATTTGTAGGACCTAATAAGTTAAATAACTAGACTCTGTCATGGTGTGTTTTTAGAAAAAAATTGATGTCCTCATATGAGGATAGTAGGTTTAGTTTTACTTTTCATTTTGTTCTTTGTACTGTAATTTGTGATCGGAAGGCCACACTTACTCTAAAAACAAAATTTCAGCTTTCCATGATAAGCAGTTCTCTAAAAACATAATTGTTCTCAAATGAGAACACTGGGTCCATCATCACAAAGGACACAATGAGGATATGATTGTTTGAAAACTTATAAAACCAATTTATTTCAGATGGCAAACATTAGGGCATAAAACAAAGGAGTAAAAACGGGTGCATTTCAGGCCTCTAGCATGGCTACCCAAATACATAAATAGCAGAAAACATATGTAACAAGCCTTTCTAGAACAACCCTACAGCCCTTTGAGAAACGTTCAAAAGTGCAAACAAATGCATACTTCAAGCCCTAAATGTGACTTTTCAAACATTTCAGTGCAAAACACCTCTGCAGAAAACAGTTTGCCCTTCCAAGACTGCCCTACAGGCCTTTGTGAAATGCTGCCAAGCAGTTGCATTCACTGCGTCTCACACAGGATTTCCCAGGGCAGCCCTGCCTTCTGCAACACATCAGATATTTTAGGTCAGCCATCTCTGGGAGATGAGCCACCCACTTTGAACGTTATTAGCCATTAAATGGCCATTACTGTATTAGTTATTATCATCCCCATATGTAGTGGTCAGACTGCCCCTCCTGTACCTCCTAGTGGGTATAAAGGTACGTTGGTAGCGTTGGTAGCGATGATAATAAGCTCCGTTTTTAGCATTGTTAGTGCTCATAACAGCTTCACGTGATTAGCTTTAGAGCAAAGGGTCTGGCGTTAGGTTTAAGGTCTTGGTTAGGTTTAGGCACAAGGGTAAGGGGGTTAAGTTTAGGGTTGGTCCTCTAGGTCAGGTGTAAGGTTAGGTTTAGGAAAAGGGTTACATAAGCTGAAAAAAAAGACACTTCCTGGTTTACCCTGGTGAGACGCTGCTTATTATCAGCGATAATAACGATAATAACGTACCTTTAAACCTGCTAGGAGGTAGGTGAGACAGTTCCACTGCTACATATGGGGATAAGAACTAATAACGGCCATTTAATGGACTAATAACATCCAAAGCCGCTCGATGAGCAGCAGAACATTTGCAGACAGAGACATGTGGGACCGGGATGACCTGAGACCTTTCCCCTGACTTTGGAGGGTGTGCATTTTCTCCCTCTGCATCTTGGACATGAGCATCTTTGTTAAGAACGTCATGCTTGTTGAGGAATACCTGAGCCACTACCATGCAAAACTCGAGACACTTCATGATAGCCTTTCTGGGGGTACCATTTTTCTGGTTATCTTAACAGCAGCCAGCTCTTGACAAGAGCAAGATCAGTGAAGTGCATCAGGATGCAAATTGTCCATTTCTTAGTGCGGACGCTCATTCTGTAGTAGCTTATTCTGTCTGACAGGTCAACCCCGTCACTGTGCCAGTCAGGTACACCTGCTTCTTCTGCACATGTGATCCACAGCTGGTATGGTCGTGAAGAACCGATCACAATACACTTTGTACCTGCAGGCACAGTTTCAGGCAGACATTTGATTACCAACGCTCCTACACCCTATCCATCCGAGCCTTGAACTTGTGAGTTCTGAAATTTTGGACCTTGATACACTTCAAAGTTTAGCACAATTCAATTCAATTCACTGATGCCAGTACAAAGTTCTTTATGCCAACTGGATTGGGCTTTAGTTGCACACACTGTTGGAATGGCACAGGCTCCAGTGAATGGGATCATCTGCTCATCTATTGAGACACAATCCGGTCGAGCCTGAAGGCAGCAGCCATTGAGTATGATTCATAAAGGTCTCACCTTCCAGAAATTTGTCTCGTCTCCCAGAATATCATCATCAATGACAACTTTCCGCTTACTCCTCAGTTTGAAGAACCGACCACGAGACATTGCATCACTGATGGCAGGGATTCCCATTTGACCAGAACATCCTTGTTTGTGGGTAATGCATGCAAGACATCAAGATTGATGCCCCAGAAAAGTTATGAATCTCATCAACAGAAGCGTTGAGAGATCTCCCACAAGAGATCTTAGCCAGTGGAATGGTGTTTGTGCAGTCAGCAAGTAGTTTCATCAGCTCCAAGTTAATATACTGCTCCACATTATCGTGCGGCTGTCAGTCTGCTCGCCCATCTTTCAAGTCATCATCTTCACCCTAATAGAAAGAAAAGATTATTTCAATTCATAAACACCTTGGACCAAATACTGCCCCCAGCATCCTTGTTGAACTCCCCTCCCTCCCTCCCTTTCTCTGTCTTCTCCCTCCCCTCTGCTGATGACATTGCTGACATTATCAGCAAGTCCAAGTCCTCATCCTGTCAACTTGACCCATTTCCCACAGTTCTTGTTAAATCCTGTCTCCCGTCTCTGCTCCCTATCATCACTAATATCATCCACTCCTCCCTAACCTCTGGCATTGTTCCCACAGCCTTCAAATCTGCTGCCATCACCCCCATCATCAAGAAACCAGGTCTTGACTTCACCAACTTCAGTAATCTTCGTCCGATCTCCAATCTGCCCTTCATCTCCAAGATCCTTGAAAAAACTGTTGCTAGTCAACTTCACTCACACCTGTCCAACAACAACATTTATGAAGAGTTTCAATCTGGATTTCGCCCCCACCATAGCACCGAAACAGCTCTAGTAAAAATTACTAACGACCTTCTTCTTGCTGCTGACTCTGGTCTTCTGTCCATCCTCATTCTTCTTGATCTAAGTTCTGCCTTCGACACCATCTGTCATTCTATCCTCCTCAACAGACTAACCTCCATTGGCATCTCAGGTACCCCGTTAGACTGGTTCAACTCCTATCTCTCTGACCGCACTCAATTCATTCAGCTTAAATCCTTCCGTTCCCAGTCTTCCCCTGTCTCCACGGGTGTCCCCCAAGGCTCTGTCCTCGGACCCCTCCTCTTCATCATTTACCTCCTTCCTCTAGGTCACATCTTCCGCAAATACGGCGTCCATTTCCACTGTTATGCTGATGACACACAGCTCTACTTGTCATCAAAACCTAACTCCACCCACCCACCCTCCATCCTCACCGACTGTCTCAATGAGCTAAATCACTGGTTTTCTAACAATTTCCTTCAACTAAACAGTAACAAAACAGAAATCATTCTTGTCGGTACCAAAAACTCTATTTCAAAATCAGAACATCTTCTCGTCCCCCTTAACAACTCTCTGCTATCCCCCTCCCCTCAGGTCAAGAGCCTCGGTGTCATCCTCGACACCACTCTCTCCTTCACTTCACACATCAACAATATTACTCGGTCTGCCTATTTCCACCTCCGTAATATTAACCGTCTCCGTCCTTCTCTCACACCCCGCTCCACAGCCATCCTGGTGCACAGTCTTGTGACTTCCCGTATCGATTACTGCAACTCCCTTCTCTACGGCCTCCCCAACAAATCTCTCCACAAGTTACAGATGGTCCAGAACTCAGCTGCCCGTGTCATCACTCAAACCTCCTACTATAACCACATCACTCCTGTCCTGCAGCAGCTCCACTGGCTCCCGGTTAAATCACGCATCATCTTCAAAATTCTACTCCTCACGTTCAAAGCTATCCACAACCTTGCCCCTCCTTATCTATCTGACCTCCTACAAATCTCCATCCCATCACGCTCTCTCAGATCCTCCTCTTCGCTACATCTCCATGTACCCTCTGCCCACCTCTCCACCATGGGGAGCAGGGCCTTCACCTGCTCTGCCCCTCACCTCTGGAACGCTCTACCGCCAGACCTTCGAAACACCACCTCCCTTTCTCTGTTCAAGACAGCCCTGAAAACACATCTCTTTAGACTAGCTTATCATTAACTTTACTAAATGTATTTTTATTATTTTGCATTTTATAATCTTTATGTATTTTATATTTCAATTTGTCGCTGATAATGTTTGATCTGTATTACACTGTATTGGTTTGTTAAGTGTCCTTGGGTGTCCTGAAAGGCGCTTTTAAATAAAATGATTATTATTATTATTATTACTAATACTGGACTAAGTTAGAGGTGAAAGGAGCAGTTCCCTTTCAGTCGGTCTCTCGGTGCAACACAATTGCTATGGGAATCAGCGCCCCCGCGCGGTTACCTGAAGTAATACACTCACGCCTTAACGGCTACGGCGTCAGCGTCGCGCCAGAGGCCCAGCCCTCTGGACATTTAAGCGGCTGATGCCTGTCTATCTTTCTCTTTTTGCCCTTCACCTCGCTAAACCTGAAACACTCTTCTCGGATCTTCTCTGTATTTTCATCGCTCGACCAGAGGTGAGCTCGCTCCCTACACAAAGCATACAGAGAATCTTCTCCTGCGGACTGCTGGGCTGGCGAAAGCTGGTCCGGCACATTTTTCCTTCACCCCGAAGTTTTCTCCTCCTCTCTCCACAGACCGCTTTGCTCGATGGCGCTGACTGGCAACACCGCTACCCTACTAACAAGTAACAGGCTAGCCGGCAAAAGCAACATGAGGAAGGAGACGTCTCCGGATGACATTAGCACTGCTAACGGGCTTAACTCTTCTCAGCCACGGCTCCTGAGAAGGTAATGCGAAAACCCAAAAGTCAAAGAAGACCAGCAGGCCAGCGAGCCCCAGCTCCCGTGCTTTTTCTCTTCTGCTTTTCTACTGCTCGGTTAGCGAACGCTAACTGCGAGGCACGCTACCTGCTAAGCTAACGAAGCTAACAGGCCAGCAGCCGCGAGCAGCTCGGCGAGAGGACGTCCTCGGACGAGGAACTCTGGTAGGGTGTGAGCTCTGGCACCCGAACCTTCTTCAGCGGATCTGGCTACCCCCTTTTTCAGCAACGGACACCCACGAGGCCTGTCCGGTCTGCTCAGGGATGCTACACGCAAGGACACTCAAAGCTTTTCTCGCGGATGACCCCGGAGAAAGGAGAGTGGAAATGGATTAACCCCGCTGCTATCTGGCTAGCTCCCATGGTTAGCATGGCTAACCAGGAGTACCCACGGTAACACGTGGCGGACGACAGCGATGCTAACACAATTAGCGCGGCTACGAGCGGACAATGAAGGACTCCATCGTGAGGTATGTGAAAATGCTTGGCCTAGCTTGCTAGCTAACCTTCTCATATTTTGCCTTTTCCGCTATACTGTCCGGCCGAATCGACGGTAGAATTCATCTCATAACTAAGTGTTTTTTACCGATGCTACGTTGCTCGAAGGCCCGTCTTAGCATCGCTAGCTGGCTCACGAGTACCTCCACGTTTAGCCCCGTCTAACAAGGAGACTCTCTGTCCAACATAGTCCAGGAAGAGGATTTTCAGCTACCTGTTCAGCTGTGCTACCTGGTAGTTTTCCTATGCCTACGACGAAACATTGATGACGCTGAGAGCTTATCCACCCATGAGGCTATGGATGACTCTCTGACGTTAACCATCTCAGGGCCCGAGTGGCCTCGGTATCCCAGGTCCACCAGGCAGAAAATCTACAGGAGCTGCAAGGGGCCACCAGCAAAAGAAGAGGAAAGTCTGAGATGTCCCTGCACCATTACAGGCGCTCTCACTCACAGAAGGAGAGACAATGCCAAATTTTTACCACCAGTTCCTGTGTTTTAAGGAGCACAGACTAGCTGGTTCGGAACGTTTAAACACACAAGAACACTCAGACCCTTGTGTAATAAAGAGAAATTGCCATCCACACACGACAATAAAATCTCAGACTAATGAATGCGTCCTGGTTCCAAAATGGGAACAGGGCTTCAGGTTTGCCCGCTCACGCAGTACGGGAACCTGACCTTTTGAGCCCAGACTTCACTTGTAAAATGCTACAAGGAGCTGGTGGTATGTGTGTACGCACTAAACATAACTCGTCTACTGTATGTGTAATGAAAAACAAACACTGTTTCATGCATATACAAGAATGAAAGTACCAGAGCAGAGACTGCCCTGGTTCTTGACTCACCACTTTGGTGAAACACAACCTACTAGGTCAGACTATGAACCGCAGTGGGACACACGAGTTTTGCCTGAGACAGTCAGATCTCGCAATGTCTTCTGCTAGGCAGACCAGCCTGCTCCAGAGTATGCGAGAGGGGTCGAAGGCCACCCCTTCTGCACTCAAACATGACAAGCAGCGGCTAGACATCCATCCCAGGCTCATGGCGCACGCGTAGACCTGGAAGGTATGTCTGACAAATGAACGGGTCATCACAACGGATGCGTTATGGGCTCAAGCTCTTCCTGGTACCTAAAAGAGATGAATCCCTGAGGCCCTGGATCTCAGGACTCTGGGCAAGAAAACAATAATTTTTCAAGTTCAAAATGTTGACACTGCGGCAGGTCCCCCAGTCCATGAGACCTAGAGACTACGCATGTACGGTGGATTTGAAAGACGCCTGTTTCCATGTGGGCGTCTGGAGGAGGCACAGGAAATTCTTCTGGTTTGCCTTCGAAGGGAAAGCTTATAAATACAAAGTCTTACCCTTCGGTTTGAAGACTGCTCCTAGTGCATTTACTAAATGTCTAGATGCCGCCCTGACCAGTCTTAGGAATCAAGGAGTCAGGATTATGAACTACCTGGATGACCTCCTGGTTTTTGGCCGGAAGCAGGCCCAGCCACACTCCTGCAGGGTGATCTCTCACCTGGAGTCTCTCGTTTTTTCATAAACCCACAAAGGAGTGACCTGACCCCATCACGGATTACCGTATTTCTGGGAGTGCAGGTCTACACCATCCGGTACAAGGCATGGCTCTCAGAGGAACGTGCTTCCTCGATTCGCCGTTGCCTGGCAATGTTTAAACTGAATCAACGGATTCCCCTGTAAGCGTGCCAACGCCTTTTAGGCCTCTTGGCGGAAGCCATACCCTGTGTGCCACACACATTGCTGAAGATGCAGGTCCTGCATACATGGCTAAACCAACAAAAACAACCTGCCCCCGTCTGGGTGAGCAGGAACATTTAGAATAATTTCAAAGTGCCTGAGGGTCCCGGAACCTTGGGGAGACCTGTCTGTGTTCACGGAAGGGGTCCCGTAAGCAGTGATGGCATAGTCACATTGAAAAAGTAACTTAGTTAAGTTACTGATTAGTCCTTGGGAAAAGTAACTTAGATAAGTTACTGATTACTTGATTTGGAAAGTAACTAAGTTAGATTACTAAGTTACTTTATTAGTTACTTTCAGCAGCTGCTGACAAGAACTCTGTCACAATACATAAAAATTTTAAATGTAAAATAATTACTAATAAAAAATATTCAAAAAACACAATGGTCTTTCTTGACTTCATTAAACATAAATACTTGTTTTTATAAAACATAAAATTGTCTGAGTTCATTAAACATAAATACTTTTGATAAAAAAATATAAGGTAGTATTTCTTGATTTCAATATCATAAATGAAGGTTGAATGAATAAAGAAATACTTGCTTTATATAAAAAAGTGTCTTTCTTTACTTCACTAAACAAATAATATTTTTACAACAAAGACTTATAAAATGTTTATTTTGAAAATGTGTCAAGTGAACAATACGTTTGTATAGGCCAGCTGTCACTCTTTCAGGGATGAAGATGTTCACATCCTTGATAGAGAGGAACAATGGTTTGAGAGAGGAGTAAAGGAGGCCATCTTTGTGAAAAGAAACCATCCATCATTAAACAGAGGTGGAGGCCTCCGGGTTCAACTGTCTACCTCTTACAATGCTGTTATTGCTAGTGTCACTCAGCCCTCTGTGAATAGCAAACAATCAGGGTGCTAATGATCCATTGTTAGGCTGATGGTCCTCCTTGATCATGTGAGCAGCTGGTTTTGGCTGTCATCAACAAACTGGTTGATCCACTGTGAGTGGGTGCTATTTATAAGACTGAGTTGAATACAGCTCCTCAGACTGAGAAGTCTTTCTGATGAAATATGAAATGTTTCTACAATTTTTTTGTTGTCATTTGTTTTGTTTTTTGAATGTCCAGAAGACCAGACTTAGCTTTTTTAGATTTTTCTACCTGGATTATTGAGCATGCATCAGGGTCTTCATCTTAGCTGCAGGTGGATGTCCTTAGTTTTTTCATAAAGTGCTGAAGTGTTGACGCTCAGTAAAGCCTGCACATCAGACGATGCAGAGATTTAAAAACTCCTACAGTTTGTGTTATTGATCTGGACTGATTACCTGATAAAAGTTGCAGCTGCTGTTAGCGCCTTAGCGGTGTTCACGTTCGGATGATGTCGCTAAATCCGTTCAAGTAGACGTGTTGCGCAGATCCAGTCTTGTGAAACAAAGTCCATGCACAGCTTTGAATTTGCGCTCCTCTTTTAACAAGAAAGCTGAAACTCAGGTTGCATAGAGCAGACGTCACGTCACAGTCTTTTTTTTAATCACTCGTCCTCAGCTCAGCTCCAGGACGCGCTGCTGGTGTCAGGTTTCACACTCACAGCAGGTGACGGAATGTCCGCATAGACTCGTCTTTTTTTTTTAAATCACTCCCCGAGACGCATTGAGGAAATAAAATAAATACAGTACTACAGAAAATGACAAAAAGTAACGCACAATAATTTGATGAAAGTAACTTTAATCTGATTACTGGATTTTTAAATAGCAACGTGTTAGATTACTCGTTAATGAAAAAAGTGGTCCGAGTAAGAGTAATCACTGCCTGTAAGGTAAGGTGTCATCCCGTGTGATCATCACGATGGACACCTCGGAAACAGGATGAGGAGGCAGTCTGCAGAAATCAGAATGCCCAAGGCCTCTGGAATGAGCAGGAAGCAAGATTGTACATCAACTTCCTGGAGTTGTTGGCTGTATTCCTGTCAGCAAAATACTTCTTTGGTAAAGGTCTGATTGCGGGACAGCACGTCCTGGCGTAATCAGATAACAAAACCATAGTGTCCTTCAGTGACTGGGAAGGGGGGACGAGATCCCACGTCCTCCTCAGCCTGACACAGAGGATGCTCACTTGGTACGCTCCAGGATTATTGTCGCTCAGGGCGACTCATGTTCCAAGTGAACTGAGTTACGGAGTGAATGCCCTTTCAAGAGGGTTTCTTTTGGAATCGGAATAAGACTGAACCCACGAGTCGTGTATCAGGTCTGGTCACGGTTTGGAAGAACCTTGTTGGGCTTGTCCCCATGCGGAGCCTGCTCACAATCAAAGTCAAAAAGTCAAAGTCAACTTTATTGTCAGAACTGCAATATGTACAGGACATACACAGGATTGAAATTGCGTTTCTCTCAGTCCCTCGGTGCAACAGTAACCATCTAAACACTAAACACTAAAACATTTAATAAACATAAGCATAAAATAGTAAAAGTGTAACACTGTCCTGAGTTTTTTCATAGTAGTATAAAAGTATGAAAATTTACACCAACACTGAAACACCAAACACCCCTAAAACACCAAACACCCAATGAACATAAGCATAAAATGAAATAATAAAAGTGTAATACTGTCCTGAGTTTTTTCATAGTAGTATAAAAAGTATAAAAAGTATATCTATAAAATAAACTGAAGGTTCTAGCATTGACATTTGCAAAGAGTGGCACAGCAGCATATGAGTTAATGTACACAGTATATGTATGAGGTAGTTGATGTTGGTATAGAGGCAAAGTGGCATATGCAGTAAGGCACATAAGGCACATTTGGCATCCTTAGATAAGGCTAGTCAGAGAATACTGTATATGTATCAGCAGTAGTGTAGATATAAAAGTAGTGTAAATGTAAACAGTAGTAATAAATGTAAACAGTAGTAATAAATGTAAACCGTATTAATAAATGTAAACAGTGAATGTAAACAGTAGTATGACTATAGGCAGTAATGTAATACAAACATTAGTGCAAATATGAGAAGTAGTGCAAACTGAATGAGCACATGACCGAGAGTTTAGTGAATAACCTGTTTGATGACACAGGGTCCAGTGTTAAAAACTTTGTGTTGAGTGGTAATGTGTGAGAAAGTTTTTTGTGTTAAGGCAGTTCAAATGGGAGGGGAGGCAGAGCAGGCAGAGTGTTTAGCATTCTGACTGCCTGATGAACAGAGCTGTCTCTCAGTCTGCTGGTACGAGCCTGGAGACTCCTCAGTCTCCTCCCTGATGGCAGCAGTCTAAAGCGGCTGTGTAGTGGGTGTGTGGGATCACCTGCCATGCAGAGGGCTTTCCGAGTGAGGCGTTTGCTGTGTAAGTCCTGCAGTGAGGGCAAGGAGGTGCCGACGATCTTCTCAGCTGCTCTCACGATGCGCTGGAGGCTCTTGCGGCATGATGCAGTACATGCACCAAACCACACCGTGATGCAGCTGGTCAGGACACTTTCTATGGCACCCCTGTAGAAGGTGCACATGATGGGGGTTGAAGCTCCAGCCCTTTTCAGCTTGCGGAGAAAGTAGAGGCGCTGGTGAGCCTTCTTGGCCAGTGCTGCAGTGTTCCTGCTCCAGGACAGGTCCTTCGAGACGTGCACTCCCAGGAACTTGGTGCTGTCCACTCTCTCCACTGCGGTGCTGTTGATGGTCAGAGGGGCATGTTGTGCATCCCTCTTCCTGAAGTCCACGACAATCTCCTTTGTCTTCTCCACGTTGAGAGTGAGATTGTTGTGTCCGCACCACAAGGCCAAGCGGCTCACCTCGTTCCTGTAGTCCGTCTCATCGTTGTTGCTGATGAGACCTACCACTGTTGTGTCGTCCGCAAACTTGATGAAGTGGTTGGAGCTGTACGATGGTGTGCAGTCGTGTGTTAGCAGGGTGAATAGAAGGGGGCTCAGCACACATCCTTGTGGGGCCCCTGTGTTCAATGTGATGGTGCTAGATGTGTTACTCCCGATCCGTACTGTCTGTGGTCTCCCGGTCAGGAAGTCTAGCAGCCAGTTACACATTGAGGTGTTCAGCCCCAGACTGTCCAGTTTATGGATGAGCTGTTGGGGGATGATGGTGTTGAATGCCGAGCTGAAGTCGATGAACAGCATTCTAACATAAGAGTCCTTCGTGTCCAGATGTGTGAGAGCTGTGTGGAGGGCAGAGGAGATGGCATCGTCGGTTGAGCGATTAGGTCGGTATGCAAATTGGAAGGGATCCAGGGAGGCAGGGAGGACAGATGTGATGCTTTTCATGACTAGCCGTTCAAAGCACTTCATCAGGATGGGGGTGAGTGCTACTGGGCGATAGTCATTGAGGCATGCGGGCGTTGCCTTCTTTGGGACAGGGATGATGGTGGTGGCTTTGAAACAGGTGGGGACGATGGCCTGGCTCAGTGAGATGTTAAAGATGTCCGTGAAGACCGTTGCGAGTTCCCCTGCACAGTCCTTCAGCACACGACCAGGTATGTTGTCAGGACCAGAGGCCTTCCGGGCGTTAATCTTGATAAATGATCGCCTTACGCTGTCTGAGGACAGCGCCAGCACCTGGCCATCAGGAGAGGGGGGGGGAGTTTATGTGCAGGTGTGCTGTTACTTGCCTCAAACCGAGCAAATAGCTCATTCAGTTCATTCATTCAATGTGACCTATACTTCTCAATGTTCAGGGATACCATGGCAGTTGCCTTCTTACAGAGACCTGCTGACTCAGGCACGTGGACAGCTTCTACACCCACGCCCGGAGCTGTGGCAGCCTTCAGCCTGGCCACTGAAGGGAATGGATGAGGACCTAAGGCCTGATTGTCTTTGTTCCAACAACAACAGCATACACAAGGGACACCCTTGGTGTTTATGTTTACTTGGGAGATGCTTCAGTGGAAGGGTTCCCCTCTCCTCTGACAGTTCTCCAACATCAGGATGGGCCTCTTTGACAGTCCTAGTAGTTGTCTGTTCAAGAAGCAGATGAGGGACTCGTGCGTGCCCCTTGTACATACATTTTTCCCCTGGGGACCTAGAAGGTTACCCTGTGCTTGAACTAGGTTTTCTACCTCCACATTGCCATCTGATTGCCAGTGGCGTAACGGGTCCCTTGCTCTTGTCCTCCTGCTTCTCAAGATTTCCAGGGATGTTTCTACATGTGGCATTTTTCTTCTCAGGCTGTGCTCTCTACATACCTTGTGGAGAGCGGCTGGGAAATGCCTGCCGTATTAAGGCAGATGTTCTCACATGCATTTTGCTGAGCATTTCAAGGGCGTGAACGAATTGCGTTCCCATAGCAATCGTGTTGCACCGAGAGAAAGACTGGAAGTTATGCACCATAACTCATGTTCCCTGAAGAAGGGAACGAGGTGCAACACATCTGGCCCTTTTCAATGCTGAAAGCTCTGTGAAGTGCATTTTAGAGAAAGATGGACGGGCGTCAGCCGCTTAAATGTCCAGAGGGCGGGGCCTCTGGCGCGACGCTGACGCCGTAGCCGTTAAGGCGTGAGTGTATTACTTCAGGTAACTGCGCAGAGGCGCTGATTCCCATAGCAATCGTGTTGCACCTCGTTCCCTACTTCAGGGAACACGAGTTATGGTGCATAACTTTCAGTTTTGTATGTGACACATATGTTTTAAATTCCCCTTCTTCATCCCTGATCTGGCCTTTTCTTTTGTTTGTTTTTTGCCAAAAGGCAAGTGATCTCTTCCTCCTCTGTTGACGCCATGACTGAAATGATGAGAAATGAACACATTTGTTACGAACAAATTAAACTCAGCTCCAGCGTTGCTGCGGGAAGTTCTGGAGATTTCCCGGTGTGCTGGTCTGATGTGTGAGCTGCAGGACCAACGCTCCCTGTTATTTATTTATTTATTTTTTTACTTTTTATTAATGACATACACACAGAACACCGCTGTTGGACAGTCTGGGGCTGAACACCTCAATGTGTAACTGGCTGCTAGACTTCCTGACCGGGAGACCACAGACAGTACGAGTCGGGAGTAACACATCTAGCACCATCACATTGAACACAGGGGCCCCACAAGGATGTGTGCTGAGCCCCCTTCTATTCACCCTGCTAACACACGACTGCACACCATCATACAGCTCCAACCACTTCATCAAGTTTGCGGATGACACAACAGTGGTGGGTCTCATCAGCAACAACGATGAGACGGACTACAGGAACGAGGTGAGCCGCCTGGCCTTGTGGTGCGGACACAACAATCTCACTCTCAACGTGGAGAAGACAAAGGAGATTGTTGTGGACTTCAGGAAGAGGGATGCCCAGCATGCCCCTCTGACCATCAACAGCACCGCAGTGGAGAGAGTAGACAGCACCAAGTTCCTGGGAGTGCACGTCTCGAAGGACCTGTCCTGGAGCAGGAACACTGCAGCACTGGCAAAGAAGGCTCACCAGCGTCTCTACTTTCTCCGCAAGCTGAAAAGGGCTGGAGCTTCAACCCCCATCATGAGCACCTTCTACAGAGGTGCCATAGAAAGTGTCCTGACCAGCTGCATCACTGTGTGGTTTGGTGCATGTACTGCATCCTGCCGCAAGAGCCTCCAGCGCATTGTGAGAGCAGCTGAGAAGATAGTCGGCACCTCCTTCCCCTCACTGCAGGACTTACACAGCAAACGCCTCACTCGGAAAGCCCACTGCATGGCAGGTGATCCCACACACCCACTACACAGCTGCTTCAGACTGCTGCCATCAGGAAGGAGACTGAGGAGTCTCCAGGCTCGAACCAGCAGACTGAGAGACAGCTCTGTTCATCAGGCAGTCAGGATGCTAAACACTCTGCCTGCTCTGCCCCCCCTCCCATTTGAACTGCCTTAACACTAAAACTTTCTCACACATTACCACACAACACAAAGATTTTAACACTGGACTCTGTGTCATCAAACGGGTTATTCACTAAACTCTCGGTCATGTGCTCATACAGTTTGCACTACTTCTCATACTTGCACTAATGTTTGTATTACATCACTGCCTATAATCATAATACTGTTTACATTCTCTGTTTACATTTATTAAAGGCACGGTCTGCAGTTTCTGTAAAGCCCTGAAACTTAGGAAATTTTCGAGCAGAAACCCTTCTCCCTCCTCCCCCTTGCACTCTGGCTGACCTGCAACTCCGCCTCCTTAGCTCCTCCTCCACAGCTTGGCCTGTCTCGTGAACGCGCATGCATTGTAAACACAGTTCTAAGATGGCGTCGGCGCAGTCACCCGATCGACTATTTCCTTCTCAAATCTTTGCGTATTTGTAATAAAGTATCGTAAATTATGTATAACCCTTTCAATAAGTTATGTTATAATACTTTGCTGCAGTGTGTGACATTTTATCTGTGTTACGCATCGTTTTGAAACATTCTCGATGGTCTTCAGACGAGGAATTTACACCCAGAGGGACCTACGGTCCGAAGAAGAGGAAAACTGCTGGACTTGTTCATATTCTGGTTTTGTTACATAATGAGATTCGATGCTCACAGGGGGAGTTGATGAAAACAAACAGTTCTCATAGTCACCCTGTTTTCATGCAAACATTTAAATTGATGATTCTTCATGAACATGCAGTGAAATAATTTTCTATTTGAAAGAACACAGCGACAAAATCTTTTTTATTTATTTATTTAGACAATAAATACACAAAA
>JBBPBX010004472.1:45247-76585 GCA_038048925.1 Garcialebias charrua | reverse complement strand
GACCAAATGGTACAGAAACAATGTCAACTGGTCACGTCGACAGACTGTTGAGTAAGCTTCCCAGGTACCTGAGAGACAGTTTTGTAGAGCACCTCCAGACACAAGGTCGTTTCAACACAAGTCAACTCAACCCCTACAACCTCAGAGACCTTGCCAGCTGGCTCAAAGTAAAGGCAGAAGCTCAAAGACTCTCTGCAAAAATGGCACAGCGCCACCGCCCTGAAGAGCCACCTGCCTCCAGGAGAGAAAGACACGCTCCAGCTCCAAAGCCTCGAGCACAATCTGTTTCTGTCTATCACGGCTCTGATGAACCCAAAGCTGATAACAGTTTTCCTGCAGAGGCAGCCCACTCTGATCCCAAGTCACAAAGATTTAAGAAGCTGTGTCTCTTCTGTAAGAGCACAGAGCACTATCTATCCCAATGCTCTGTTATTGTACAGCATTCACCAGAAGAAGTCAGGAGATGGCTTGAACGTGGTAAGCGCTGTTATAATTGTGGGAGGACCGACCACCAACCTGAAGCCTGCACTTTAAAGAAACCATGCAGTGAGTGTCAGGAGATTCATCTGAGAGTTCTACATGATGTTGCCAAGTCAGACTCGCGTGTCTACCTCATCACACCACGCGACCAAGTCACGTTCGGCACCTCTAAGCGAGGAGGAAAAGTGTATCTCAAGGTGGTGCCCATCCTAATAACTCACGGCCGGAGGTCACTGAAGACCTATGCCATCTTGGATGATGGGGCTGAAAGGACAATAATCCTACCAGCAGCTGCCCAACGTCTAGGCCTTAAAGGTAAAGCAGAGACCCTCACTCTACGCACCATTCACCAAGACGTGGCCCATCTGGCTGGTGAGTCTGTTTCTTTCCATGTTGCCCCACTAGGGCACTCTAAGGAGCGCCACCACATTAAAAATGCCTATACAGCAGGCCAGCTAGCTTTAGCAGAACAATCATACCCTACAACTGCATTACAGAGACGTTACCGCCATCTACAGGGTCTTCCAATCCCTGACTTTAGTGAAGTGCAGCCGTTACTATTAATTGGTGCTGACTGCACACACTTAATCACAGCAAAGGAGCCAGTGAGATTTGGTCCAAAGGGCAGCCCAACAGCAATCCACACAAGCCTTGGTTGGGCACTTCAGGGTCCAGACAGTATGGATTCTACTGCTGCTTCCTGTTATCTCACGACTGCTTCCTGTTATCTCACGACCAACCCAGCTACCAGAGCTGCTGCCCTCCAAGCACCACTGAGGGTACACTCTCCAGTTCCAGCAGCACCTCAGCAAGCCAGCCAGTCAGAGCAGGAGCTCTCAGAGATGAAGGGTCTCCTACAAAGTGCTGAGGAACAGAACACTGAACTCACTGAGCAGCTGAATAATGCTAATGCCACGGTTGAACAGTATCGATCTGTGGTACTGACTCTGGAAGATAGCCTGAAGAAAGAGAAAGAGTTACGTTCTCTAGAGGTCAGACTGAAGGAGTCAGAGGAGGTGCAGAGGCAGCTGAAAAAAAGGTTTTTAGAGTTGGAGAAGATGGAGCTGCAGGAAAAGGAGGAGAGAAGGAAGGCTGTGGACACAGTGGAGAAACAAGTCTGTGAGCTGCAGCGGAGTCTGAAGGCCAGCCAGGCAGAGCAGCAAGAACAACTGAAGAAGTTGGAGACGATCACTTCTCTGCAAGAAACCAACAAGATGCTGAAAGTGGACAGGGATAAACTGGGACAGGAGCTTCAGCAGGCTCAGGCTAAAGTGAAGAAGCTCCAATCAGATGTCAACCCACTGCACAACTCTCTGTCTGTACTGTCAGAGAAAAATGGCTCCCTGCAGGCTGATAAGAGGCTGCTCGAAGAAGACCTCAAACGACTTAAAGCCAGAGTACAACAACTTGTTAGCCAGCAGAAAGATGGGGATCTTGAGAAAAAGCAGAAACTCACAGCTGAAAGAGAGACTCAGCCCGAGCGCATAGCACAGCTAGCTGAAGAAACAGGCGAGCAGAAGACTGAGCTGACCAGATCCAACGCCAAGCCCTTAGGCTATGTTTCATCAGACAAAGCTGATCCTGATCCAGTGACGCCAAATATGTTGTTGATGGGGCGGCGGGACGCCTCCTTACCCCAGCGTCTTACGCTCCTGACACCGTCACAAGAAGACTTTAGCGCCACTGTCAGATGATGGTGGACCACTCCTGGGTGCAGTTCCTGCGGCATCACCTTCCGTCCTTGCCAGTTCAGCAGAAGTGGAGGCGGCCTACTGATGACCTCACGCAGAGCACGATCGTCATGATCGTTGATCCCCAGCTTCAGAGAGCACAGTGGCCCATCGGGGAGGTTGTCAAGGTGATCGAGAGTGCAGACGGTCGGATCCGGTCAGCGGAGGTTCGGATTGGAGAGAAGACCTACCTGCGGCCGGTACCACGTATGGTCCAGCTGTCGGCCATTCCACCTGATGATGGACAAAATACAGGACTCCACTTCATCTTAGGGAATTTAATAGACTTTACATAATAGCTAGGCTATTCTGGGGGCGGCTGTTATAAATTCCCTAATATTTCTGTATTGTTTTGTTCAGGCATCTTGTTAGACAGCTAATTCTTATTTGTTAGACAGCTAATTCGTATTTTACGTCAGGCATCTTTTTAGACAGCTAAGGGGTCCTTGGGGATAAATACTGTAGAGCTGAGAAAGCCGTTGGTTTATAGCCGTTGATGTTTTCTATCGTTGATGCCTGTCTGCGTTTGTGACAAAGGTGAGCTTAATGCACTTTAATGAGCGCTAATTTCTTCTTTTCATATATAAATGGGGTGGCGATTTTGGCGCAAATATGAGACAGCCCAAAGAAATGTTTATTTCATGTTTAAGGTTCTGTCTTGTTGTAATATTAAGGGTAAGCTAAGCTATTTGTTAGCATGTTCTCATTTTAGCCGTTTTCTGTTATTTCAGATACCAGACAGACAGAAAAAGGGACAGTTAATGCCAGTTACTTTCAGTTAGGAAGAATTTACAGCTCAGAAAAGGAAACTGCATGCTGTAAACGAACTGGTCAGTTAATGAAACTCCAAGAAAAACATCATCTTGCTGTGTCAGGACTCACTCTCTGATCGGAGTGTCTGTGTGGATGAAGTGCTCCAGCTAAACTCCTCAAAAATATTATACAGTCCTAACTCTCCATAACAGTCACCAAGTACTTAGCCTATCCTAACACAGTTTTTAAAGATGAAGGAGTAAGTTGAATTGTCTCCCTTTCACATAAAGCAGTGTGGGAGGAGTGACGATATTCCAATGCGCAGCAACGCTTTCCTCAGCCCTCCTCATCTTGTATTCTCACAGACATAGTCTTGCGAGTTTTGGGTGCGGTGACACAGCGCTCTCACGAGACTTTAGGACAGCAGTGGAGCTGTCGGTGCACAGTAAACATGGATGGAAAACTAGCAAACAAGCAAACAAAAACGTATTATTTTCACACAGAGTGGGAGGAGGAGTATTTTTTTGTTTATTCTAATTCAAAGTCTATTTGCCTCATCTGTAATTCGAGCATCACCTGGCGTGGATGGAGAGTTCTGGAGTCTGCTCTCAGAAGAAAAGTATCCTTACATCCGAAGATGTGCTTTGAACTTAACAGCACTTTTTGGATCTACCTACCTGTGTGAGTCTGCTTTTTCACACATGAAAATCATCAAGTCCAAAAACAGATCCACAATGACTGATGATCATCTGGAGACCTGCCTGCGCCTCCACCTCATACTGCCCCGCGCCTCCTCCTCTCAGTGTCAGAAGTGCCACTAAGGTAGAGACACATTTATTTTATACAGCTTGCACCAGATGACACCATCCTGCTGCACAGAGCAGCTGCCTAGTTTTGATATTTAGGTTTTATTGAGGTTTGAAATAGTTGTTGGAGATTTGTAAATCTGCACCTTTGTAAGTCACTTTTTGTAAATAGTTAGTGTAAATGAGGGAGTTTTATATTGTTCAGTTCATTGTTTATTCGTTTCTTTAAAAAATATGGTGTGCTTTTCAAATATTGCGTCCTTTTACTTTGATAAAATACTTTAATTAAATAAAACTAGCAACACATTACGTTCTGTTTTATTTACTTTAAAGAAGTGAGGAGTAGGGAGATGAAAAATATTTGTTTTTTGATACTGAGACTGGACGAGTAGCTCTCGGCAAACTGCCGACTTCAAAAGTAACTCTGGCCCCCCACCAGAGAAGGGAAAAGTTATGTGGCCCTCACAGGAAAAAGTTTGGGGACCACTGGTCTAAACCCTACCAATTTACATCTAAAATATAGGTAAATCAGTAAACTGATAACCGCCTATATATATTATTAAAACTCTATATATGACGCACTATAGGACTACATCATTCTATATCTATATCTACATCACTCTATAACTGGGTTTCTTTTTCAGAAACAGATCTCTAACACTGAATGCTAGGAAACGCCTTCTGTGACTCTCTTCCCTCCATTGATTACGGTGACATTCTCTACATGAATGCTCCTATACAAGCACTCTGCAGATGTTGGATTTTGTCTATCATGGTGCACTAAGATTCATAACTGGCTGTGATTATCATACCCACCACTGCACCCTGTATTCACTGGTTAACTGGACATCATTAACTCACGCAGACTTTTCCATTGGTACATTTTCATCTTTAAATCACTTCTTGGTCTGCTGCCTTCATACATCTCCTCCTACATGTCTTTGCGTGAGTGCAGTTACAGTGTGCGCTCTCAGGACATGATTACCTGCAGTGTTCCGTCAGTGAGGACTGAACTTGGAAAAAGGGCCTTCTCCTACTCCGCTCCTGCTTCCTGGAATATCTTACAAAAAGATCTGAAGCTCTCGGCCTTGACTTCTCTAAATGGTTTTAAGAATCTGTTGGAATCCTGGCAAAAACCAATGCTGATTTGTTCCTGTTTTTGATTTTCTACATCTGCCTTATAATGTTTTGCTAGTTTTGATACTTTGTTAAAAAAAAAACTGTATTTCCCTCATATGTTTGTCTATTGTTTATTGTTTAAGGAAATTCTACCATTGCTGTTCATCGTTCTTTAGTTTGTCGCAGGTCGCTCTTGTAAATGAGTCCACGAGGCTCAATGAGATTTACCTGACTAAATAAAAGTTGAATGAAAAAAAAAGACTATATGATTATATGACTATATGACACATTTTTCTTTATGTGTTAAAATCTTAGTTTATAACATACCATTTTATTTATAGAGCACTCAAAACAGCGACAAGGCCAACCAAAGTGCTATTCAGTACAGTACAAATAACAAGCAACACACACAATGAAGTACAAAAAAATGTATGTATGTATGTATGTATGTATGAATGTATGCATGTATGTAGGCATGTACAAAGTATGTATGTATGTCTGCATGGATGTATGCATGTGTATGCATGTAAGTATGTATGTATGTATGTATGTATGTACCGGTATGCATGGATGTATGCATGTATGTAAGTATGTAAGTATGTATGTATGTATGTGTAGTGGGCATGACCGTGTCCACTTTGATACACCTGTGTATTTTTGAACTGTTCCAGAGATGACCTTTACTGACCTCTCAGTAAAGCAAGACATTTACTACAAATTATTCCATTAGTTGTAATCTGAGAACATAGTCACCAAAAGAGACTATTTCTATCTTTGATTTTATTCTAATGTAATCAAAAGAATAACTTTTGTCATTTTCATGATATATGTTATATGCTGTTATTCTTTTAATATGAAGCATGACTGTGTTACTTGATCAAATGAAAGGGTGTCAAAGTTCAGATAAAAGGTCAAACTGACTTACACAGAAATTGTTTTTGTTGAGTTTCAGCTAAAACTCTCATCTAGCGTCTGAAAGTCTCCTCACTCAGATGCTTTTCCTAAACAATTTCCCTCTGCTGCTGGCTGTAACCTTGGGTCGTGATAACGGCAACTGCTTCCACGGACCAATGAAAAAGACACAAGTCTCTCTCATCTCTTTGATCCTTCTATTAAGTTCTAAGCTGTTGCTGGAACTGAAAAGTCTGCTGGGAACTTCAAAGAGATGTGAACCTTTCCCAAAGAGCGGGATGAACTCAGTCACACGCTAAGGACTCGTCATCCAGCTAAGGACTAATAACATGCTGTTATGAGTCCACTTCGAACGAGCGTAAGCTCAAAACTTTGTTTATTCCTTCCTGGAATAAGTTTATCTTGAAGTCAGAGGCCAGGAGCTGACGCATTTTCTGATGACCAACGCGAAACCAGGAGACGTTGAAAACGTAAACTAGAACCAGCTCGGACGAACTGGGCCTGAAGGACTCTGTGCATCTGAAAGGCTGGTGTCATTTCTTTATCAGACTCGTCGTCGAAGGTAAAGAGCTGTTTACAAACGTACCTGGATTTTAGCAGAAGTCGGATGGGAAGTGTCACTTTTGGTAACATGCTCAAGACAATTTCCTGTAAACCATCTCTCCATCTTTCCTCCTATTCCCTTATCCCTCTCAATCTATCTGGAAACTATATTTAAGCTAAAGAACCCTCAGACTAAATATGTTTAACATCCAGTATTGAAGTCTGTTGTGTTACATTCAAGTGTGCTGACGTGTTAAAGATAAGAAAGTGAAATCATGTCAATCAAGTGTAATGGTGTTAATTTAGTTGATTTATTTTAAATAAATGATAGTGTCTTTGACATATCAAACTAAGTTAACTTGTCCATTGTCACTCTATGGCTTCTGTTTTATTTATCCATCATAAAGATCACAGAAATATTGGGTAAACTGAAAAAGAAAGAATCCGTGAAATTACTATTCAATCTGAATAAGTAAATTAATTAAGGTAAAGAGGCCAGTATTAATATTGACCTCCTCATAATCCTTTACATCTGGTGGCCCAAGTACGTGTTTTCTGAAAGATTATTCATAAATCTGTGGTCTCTCATGAACTGTAACGTCATGTTTGCATATTAGGATCCAAGTTTAAACTCTGAGGATAATAATTTTGGCTGGAAGTGTTCTAGACAGGCAGATTCTGCATGTTTTTATCATTTGAGGCTGAGGGATTGTTATTCGTTGAACTCTTTTACACGCTGTTGGAAGCTTTTAGGTGAGGTTTTTGTCAGCCCGTGGTCTGTGGGGGTTCTGGTTCCGGTCCAGTTCACGCAGACTCCTGTACAAAGCTTTGTTTGACCGCCGAGTCAAAAGCCTGAAAGCTATAATTAACATCTACCAGATTGCTGTGTGTGGTATTTTACATGTTAGAGCAGGTCAAAGAAGCATATTACTGTTAGAACGTTGTCGGATAGTGGTTCTGAAACCCGAATTCTGCTCCTTTAAAGTGGACGGAACCGACCTGAACGCGGCTCCGAGGGAGTCCGTGTCGTGTTACAGTTGACGTGCTGGTTACTGAGCGTAGCTAAGTTGTGCCTGTTTTAAATGTGATTGCCACGTTTCAGAGTTTTGGGGAGTTAATTTGAAGCGTTTGAGTTGATCAAGAGTCTATAAAGTTGCGCTCTGCTGTGCTAAGCTAACGTTACAGCGACGTGTCATACATGTTTGTTTATGAGCTGTTATTGGATGAACGAGGGCTGTGAGCTGTCAATCACTCTCGTAGCGAGCGCTGATTCGCTGAATTGGGAACGCACGCTGTTGCGACCAACCCACTTCGTCGTCATTTCCTGCACTGCATTGGTTGATGGTAATAAAACTACATTCACCATGATTGCTTGGGGAAAGAACTACAAGCGCTGTGATTGATTGGTTGACGTCACGTATCTGAGTAGCGAGCTCCGCCTCGCTGGAAGCTGGTGACGCGCCACACACGCTGCTGCGTAAAGAACTACAAGCGCTGTGATTGATTGGTTGACGTCACGTATCTGAGTAGCGAGCTCCGCCTCGCTGGAAGCTGGTGACGCGCCACACACGCTGCTGCGTCGGCCCGCCCCCTCCCTGTCTTCAGACTACGTGTCCCTCAACAAAAGACAAACTGAGATTTCACTGAGAGTTTAAAAACTCATTTGAAGCCATCTAAACTGTCTAACCACATAAATCTGTCTCTGACAAGAACGAGGTTCGAGCGCTTATCACGGACACACTAGAAACTAACTCTAAAAGGTTGTTTTTAGTTTAAATACTGAATAGAAAAATCAGTCTCCTCGTGATAACATTAAGACTTGAAGCTGCCCCCTGTTGGTTAAAAGACGTTAACAGATGAGTTTTCTCATAACATCATGAGAAGTCAGCATTTTTGTGGTGAATTACCAGCTTTTAAAATTGTTCTGTACACAAACAAAAACTCCTGTTTATTTTAAATAAAAAAATTAGAATAACAGAGGTGCAGACAAACAATTTATGCGCATTTTAAATACTGAAGAGATTTAAAATAACACTCAAAAAGCATCTTTTATTTGATTTTCAAATTAAATTAAATAAAAATGATGGAGAACAGAGCATTTCCACATTAAGCTCTTCACATCTCTGAATTTTAAACAGAATTGGTGTGCACAACTGCACACTTTTAGTTAAAAATGGCATTTTTAACGTTTTTCTGTGTACAATTAATGACTCCAGTTTATTTTAAATAAGGAAATATTTAAAATAACAAACTACAAGCATCTCTCATTAATTTGGAGAAAATTTCAAAACAAAGATGGAAGATGAAAAAAATGATGAAGCTTTCAAGCTGATCGCATCAAGGCTTGAAAATCTTGAATTATTAAGGCAGAGTTTAATTCGAAGAAAAGAAGAACTTCGCCAAGAACGCCTTGAGTTAAAACGTGAGATTAGAGAATCAAAAATAAAACGGCGTGCTATAAATGGTTTTGATGTTCGTCAACTCCCTGACCCGATCTGGTTAAAAACAAAACCAGAGCGTGAACTACATTACCAAGAAAAGGTCAAATCCCACTCGCTGGAGCTGGAAGGGACAAGTTCATCAACTCCCTCTCCTAAAAAAGGCGAGAAGAAACATGTTTTTCAAACTAACAAACCACGACATGTTGATGCCCGCTGGAACAATGACCCGAAGTGGTTGAGAGACCCTATATGGTTGAGAAGGACGAGCGAAAGCCCTGTCCCTGCACCGCGGACTAGACAGTCCGGGAGTAGCAAAAGGTCACAGAAGTTCCAGGAAAAAGGCACCATACCTCTAAGCTCTGAGGAGATGGTGGACATAAGTTGGTTGTTTGAAAACTTGAATGAGATGGAGGATGACCAAACTGGTACAATGCGTGACATTGTCTTTGATAACTCCGAGCACACAAATAACCAGCTGCTCAAAGCAAAGATTGAATTGATAAGGCAGAAGAGCAAACGACAAAGAGAAAAACTTCTCAAAAAAGGCCTTGAGCTACAACATCAGTTTAAACAATCAGTGATGAAACAGTGCGCTGTAACTGCTGTTGAGGCTCACATGCAAAACAAAACACCCTCTGAGGTGTGCCCAGGTCAAAAGGTCGTATCCCAGTCGCTAAAAATAGGAGAGGTTCTCTCTCCTATAGAAAGCGAGAATAAACACTGTCGTCTCAAAGGCCCTCTGACCTCAGAAGAGGTAGAGTACTTACGTCGGTCGTTAAAAGAGTTGGATAATACTAGCAAGAATGAACAAGATTTTCAAACTGACATACAACGAAATGTTGGTACCAGCTGGAACAGTGACTCAAAATGGTTTAAAGGGAGCCCCGCCCCTGAAGCACCTCAGATTGAAAAATCTGAGACAAGCAACGAACCACAAAAGGTAGGTGTTCACTCTCTAAGAGACCCACAACGGTTCAGATCGAACCAGGTGGGTGAAAACCAAGGTCCATCGGTGGGTGGACTTCAAAAGAAATTGAAGTATGAGGACCTATACTCATGTAACTATGCGTGGTCCCAACAGAAACCCCCGAGCCTTGGAACTGCACCTCCCGCGCCTCGAACAGAACAGTTCGAGACAGGCAAAGAGTCACGAATGTCCCGGAATAATGGCCCAACACCTCTATGCTCGGAAGAGACAGAGGAAGTAAGTAGTTTGTCAGTAGATTTGAATGTTACTGTGCTTGACCAACCTGATACAATGAGTGGCGTTATCATTGATAATGACACTATCAACATTGACCAACCTGGAGCGATGTGTAGCACAGTCTTTCACAAAGACTCAGAGCACACAAATAACTCAGCGCACACTACTATCAACATTGACCAACCTGGAGCGATGGGTAGCACTGTCTTTCACAAAGACTCAGAGCACACAAATAACTCAGCGCACACTACTATCAACATTGACCAACCTGGAGCGATGGGTAGCACTGTCTTTCACAGACTCAGAGCACACAAATAACTCTGCGCACACTACTACCAACATTGCCATGGATGTTGACAGCAAACCAATTGCTGACACACAACAACATCCTGAAGGTCATGAGGCTGACAGCCAACAAGATGCTGACAGTGAACATGGGTACACAGCCAGAGTCACACGTGAACAGAAACGTGGGCCAAGACCTGTGAGGTTTCTGTGTAACTTTATACAAAGGGGGGTGGCTAAGAAAGCTTACCTGCCTATCACACTGGAAGGTGTCCTTGAGCGTGAAGCCCTCCTGGATGGCAGTTCTGATATAACTATTATGTCGGCCAAGCTGTTCGAGGAGCTGAGGACCGCCGCTAACGGTGTTGACAGGCAAATACCCTTTGAGAAATGTGCTATTGAGCTACAGGGTCTCGCAGAGACGAGAACAACCCTATCAGCTATGGCTATGGTTCACATGCAGATTGGCAAAATGACACTACACCACCCGGTGTATGTGTCCACACTTGACTCTTTCCCATTTTTGGTTGGCCAAGATTTTATAAACCGCTTCGGCGCGATTATAGATTATGGTCAACAGACAATGTGGGCAACAGTGAGAAAACCCCTGCCAATGAAAAGGCCTCCTAGTGGTGATACAGACTGCCTAACCGCAGGTACCGCAGAGGACATAAGGGACTCCTCATCCGAGGACGAGAGCCCGGTAAGTGAACCTTCAACTACAGGTGAGACAGAAGAGACCCAAGAGTTGGACCGAACTCTGGCCCAACAAGAGAACCTCCTCTGTGAGCTGAAACAATCAGCACTCACTGAACACTTCCTACCACAGGTAGTGAAAGGTGTTGAGATCCAAGGATCCCACACCGAAGACGCTGTACTGTCCTCTGAGACAGGTAATTCGGCAATCAGCCAAGCTTTCGATGAAACCTTGGTTCAAGGGCATCTGAGTCCAGAAAATGACAGTCATCCAAACGCTGACAGTCACTTGGACATCATTGTTGCAGATTACGAGGACCCCTCATCAGACAAGAAGGGGGCAAACTCACATTACCTACCACAGGTAGAGAAAGGTGTGGAGATCCAAGGACCCCACACCGAGGTTGCTGTACTGTCCCCTGGGACAGGTAAATCGGCTATCAGCCAAGCTTTTGATGAAACCTTGGTTCAGGAACATTTGTGTCTAGAACTAATCAGAAATGACATAGTTTTTACGGACTCAAAGAGCCCCTCTTCAGTCGAGAGGTGGGACTGAGCAGACTGAGAGACAGCTCTGTTCATCAGGCAGTCAGAATGCTAAACACTCTGCCTGCTCTGCCTCCCCTCCCATTTGAACTGCCTTAACACTAAAACTTTCTCACATATTATCACTCAACACAAAGTTTTTAACACTAGACTCTGTGTCACCAAACGGGTTTTCACTAAACTCTCGGTCATGTGCTCATACAGTTTGCACTACTTCTCATAATTGCACTAATGTCTGTATTACATCACTGCCTATAATCATAATACTGTTTACATTCTCTGTTTACATTTATTAATACTGTTTACTTTTATTACTACTGCTTACATGTAATTACTACTGTTTACATTTATTTACACTACTTTAATATCTACACCACTGCTGGTACATATACAGTGTGCTCTGAACGGTCTTATTTAGGGATGCCCAATGTGCCTTACTGCATATGCCACTTTTTGCCTCTACAACAACATCAACTACTACCTCATACATATACTGTGTACATTGACTCATTCGCTGCTTTGCCACTTTGCAAATGTCAATGCTAGAAACCTTTAGTTTATTTTAGTTATACTTTTTATACTCTTTTTTTATACCACTATGCAAAAAAAAACAAAAAAAAAAAAAACACACAGGACAGTGTTAGTTTTACTATTTTTATGCTTATGTCTATTATTATATGTTTCAGTGTTTCAATGTTTAGATGTTTACTGTTGCACCGAGGGACTGAGAGAAACGCAATTTCGGTCCTGTGTATGTCCTGCACTGTACATATTGCAGATCTGACAATAAAGTTGACTTTGACTTTTGACTTTGACTTTGAAGACACACACAACGACAGTGACCCGTCGCAGTCTGTACAATCAGACATACCTGCGATTGCACCAACAGTTGTGATACACCTGAATTACACGGAAAGAGGTAAACGTAGGAAGATACGTTGGCCAAACCCTATAAGGTTCCTGTGTACCGTCTTCTCTCGGCTGCATGAACAGCTTAAACTAAACAGTGGCATCCTAACTTGTGCCCATGGACGGACTTCCTCACCTGTGCTCGTGGTCCCCCATGACCAAAGGGGGGTGATGTTAGGCCATGCCAAAGACAAAGATTTGAATGTACACCTCAGAAACACTTTTGCTTTCGCCCAGAAAAACCTGGAAAAATCCGCTGAAGGACGTAAGGCGTACTATGACCAGAAGGCCTCTCACAATGAACTCCAAGTGGGAGACAGAGTCTGGTACTATACGTTCGCCCCAGCAACCGGGAAAGGAGGGTCCGAGACCGGAACTCTCGCCCGCAAACTGATGCCCAGGTGGACTGGACCTCATCTGATAACAGACAAAGTGTCCTCAGTCGTCTACGAAATCAAAATCAGCAAAGAGCCAATTGCTAAATGGGTACATCGAAATCAGATCAAACCTTACAAGGCGTTCAATGACTCCACAAAAGACAAAGATCTCACAAACTCACCGACTTCATGGGATAATAAGGTCGTCCAAACACAAGTTAGTAAATAAACTAATCAGGTTTAAACTACCGTATTTCCACCCTATAAGTCGCATTGTCCAATTTGAACTTAGAAACGCTAAGCCTAAAACCCACAACAAAAAACTAACCTTAACAACCGTTTAAATCCACGAGATTTAATTTGACCTCGGTCATAAAGTTGAGACCTGTTTTTCTTGTGTGTTGCACTTTGGAATCTGACGACAAGAGTGTGTCGAAGCAGTGAAACGTTGTTTCCTTGTTTTTAGTCATTACTGTTGTCATTAGTTGAGATATTGTTTGGTTCTGAACACTCCCAGCCAAAAAGGTTTTGTATTAACATTGGTTAATGAATGATATGGATTTAACTATGCCAACATGCAGTTCGTTTTGTTAAATCTCAATCGTCGAAGAGTCAATGTAGTTTAAAGCTACTCAAGGTACCATAAACTACACTGGTCTCACAATTTCTAAATTGAACCGATTCGATCGTTTCTATTCTAGATTGTCTATTCATTTTGATGAGTCTCGCCATAGACTTCAAAATTTATTAGGAATACCAAATCCTACGTCGTTCGTCTAAAAGACAACAGACATTTAGATCAAACTATATTTCATTTTTCTATTTTAGTTTAACCTAAACTAAGTAATGAATGGAGGAATAGTTTGGAATTAGAGGCCTTCGTTACAGAAGCCCTCCAAAATTTTATAGGTATAGATCCCTATATCTAATTTTACAGAATTGATCCACCCCTTAATTGGTAATTGTAGCTGATCTAAACCATGATAGCTTACATACCAGGTGCATATAGGTAAGGCTAATGTAAAATCCCAATCATAAGCCCACCTAAAAACCACATAATTGCATGACACATAGAACCAGAGTGGCACTGACTGGAAGCCAACCAGCCAACAACCTTCGATGTGGGGACCTGCAGCTCCAACGCTTGGTCTTCAACCTTCATCCAAGGGTCGCCTCCTCTGCGTCAATCGAGGGATCCCCTCTACATGCTGATTATGAAAACAATTGTTGCTGATCAATCAACAAAACTAATCGTTGTGGAATTACTGCTGTGGAATTACCGCTGTGGATTATAAGACTTTGTTTTCCAAGAGTTAACAGACTCAGTTTTCCAAGGGATTAAAAGCTTTTCGCAATGGGATTACCTCCGAACAGTATGGAAGTTCCAAAAACTTTATGGGATTATAATTTTGATTTTTCTTTTCCACTTGCTGGATTACTTCAAGATCAGAGACAGTTCAAGGTTTCCTTTCGTGTTGGACCCCATCCCCAAGGACTGGCGATGGCTTCCAAAAGGGGGGAGATGTAGTGGGCATGACCGTGTCCACTTTGATACACCTGTGTATTTTTGAACTGTTCCAGAGATGACCTTTACTGACCTCTCAGTAAAGCAAGACATTTACTACAAATTATTCCATTAGTTGTAATCTGAGAACATAGTCACCAAAAGAGACTATTTCTATCTTTGATTTTATTCTAATGTAATCAAAAGAATAACTTTTGTCATTTTCATGATATATGTTATATGCTGTTATTCTTTTAATATGAAGCATGACTGTGTTACTTGATCAAATGAAAGGGTGTCAAAGTTCAGATAAAAGGTCAAACTGACTTACACAGAAATTGTTTTTGTTGAGTTTCAGCTAAAACTCTCATCTAGCGTCTGAAAGTCTCCTCACTCAGATGCTTTTCCTAAACAATTTCCCTCTGCTGCTGGCTGTAACCTTGGGTCGTGATAACGGCAACTGCTTCCACGGACCAATGAAAAAGACACAAGTCTCTCTCATCTCTTTGATCCTTCTATTAAGTTCTAAGCTGTTGCTGGAACTGAAAAGTCTGCTGGGAACTTCAAAGAGATGTGAACCTTTCCCAAAGAGCGGGATGAACTCAGTCACACGCTAAGGACTCGTCATCCAGCTAAGGACTAATAACATGCTGTTATGAGTCCACTTCGAACGAGCGTAAGCTCAAAACTTTGTTTATTCCTTCCTGGAATAAGTTTATCTTGAAGTCAGAGGCCAGGAGCTGACGCATTTTCTGATGACCAACGCGAAACCAGGAGACGTTGAAAACGTAAACTAGAACCAGCTCGGACGAACTGGGCCTGAAGGACTCTGTGCATCTGAAAGGCTGGTGTCATTTCTTTATCAGACTCGTCGTCGAAGGTAAAGAGCTGTTTACAAACGTACCTGGATTTTAGCAGAAGTCGGATGGGAAGTGTCACTTTTGGTAACATGCTCAAGACAATTTCCTGTAAACCATCTCTCCATCTTTCCTCCTATTCCCTTATCCCTCTCAATCTATCTGGAAACTATATTTAAGCTAAAGAACCCTCAGACTAAATATGTTTAACATCCAGTATTGAAGTCTGTTGTGTTACATTCAAGTGTGCTGACGTGTTAAAGATAAGAAAGTGAAATCATGTCAATCAAGTGTAATGGTGTTAATTTAGTTGATTTATTTTAAATAAATGATAGTGTCTTTGACATATCAAACTAAGTTAACTTGTCCATTGTCACTCTATGGCTTCTGTTTTATTTATCCATCATAAAGATCACAGAAATATTGGGTAAACTGAAAAAGAAAGAATCCGTGAAATTACTATTCAATCTGAATAAGTAAATTAATTAAGGTAAAGAGGCCAGTATTAATATTGACCTCCTCATAATCCTTTACATCTGGTGGCCCAAGTACGTGTTTTCTGAAAGATTATTCATAAATCTGTGGTCTCTCATGAACTGTAACGTCATGTTTGCATATTAGGATCCAAGTTTAAACTCTGAGGATAATAATTTTGGCTGGAAGTGTTCTAGACAGGCAGATTCTGCATGTTTTTATCATTTGAGGCTGAGGGATTGTTATTCGTTGAACTCTTTTACACGCTGTTGGAAGCTTTTAGGTGAGGTTTTTGTCAGCCCGTGGTCTGTGGGGGTTCTGGTTCCGGTCCAGTTCACGCAGACTCCTGTACAAAGCTTTGTTTGACCGCCGAGTCAAAAGCCTGAAAGCTATAATTAACATCTACCAGATTGCTGTGTGTGGTATTTTACATGTTAGAGCAGGTCAAAGAAGCATATTACTGTTAGAACGTTGTCGGATAGTGGTTCTGGAACCCGAATTCTGCTCCTTTAAAGTGGACGGAACCGACCTGAACGTGGCTCCGAGGGAGTCCGTGTCGTGTTACAGTTGACGTGCTGGTTACTGAGCGTAGCTAAGTTGTGCCTGTTTTAAATGTGATTGCCACGTTTCAGAGTTTTGGGGAGTTAATTTGAAGCGTTTGAGTTGATCAAGAGTCTATAAAGTTGCGCTCTGCTGTGCTAAGCTAACGTTACAGCGACGTGTCATACATGTTTGTTTATGAGCTGTTATTGGATGAACGAGGGCTGTGAGCTGTCAATCACTCTCGTAGCGAGCGCTGATTCGCTGAATTGGGAACGCACGCTGTTGCGACCAACCCACTTCGTCGTCATTTCCTGCACTGCATTGGTTGATGGTAATAAAACTACATTCACCATGATTGCTTGGGGAAAGAACTACAAGCGCTGTGATTGATTGGTTGACGTCACGTATCTGAGTAGCGAGCTCCGCCTCGCTGGAAGCTGGTGACGCGCCACACACGCTGCTGCGTCGGCCCGCCCCCTCCCTGTCTTCAGACTACGTGTCCCTCAACAAAAGACAAACTGAGATTTCACTGAGAGTTTAAAAACTCATTTGAAGCCATCTAAACTGTCTAACCACATAAATCTGTCTCTGACAAGAACGAGGTTCGAGCGCTTATCACGGACACACTAGAAACTAACTCTAAAAGGTTGTTTTTAGTTTAAATACTGAATAGAAAAATCAGTCTCCTCGTGATAACATTAAGACTTGAAGCTGCCCCCTGTTGGTTAAAAGACGTTAACAGATGAGTTTTCTCATAACATCATGAGAAGTCAGCATTTTTGTGGTGAATTACCAGCTTTTAAAATTGTTCTGTACACAAACAAAAACTCCTGTTTATTTTAAATAAAAAAATTAGAATAACAGAGGTGCAGACAAACAATTTATGCGCATTTTAAATACTGAAGAGATTTAAAATAACACTCAAAAAGCATCTTTTATTTGATTTTCAAATTAAATTAAATAAAAATGATGGAGAACAGAGCATTTCCACATTAAGCTCTTCACATCTCTGAATTTTAAACAGAATTGGTGTGCACAACTGCACACTTTTAGTTAAAAATGGCATTTTTAACGTTTTTCTGTGTACAATTAATGACTCCAGTTTATTTTAAATAAGGAAATATTTAAAATAACAAACTACAAGCATCTCTCATTAATTTGGAGAAAATTTCAAAACAAAGATGGAAGATGAAAAAAATGATGAAGCTTTCAAGCTGATCGCATCAAGGCTTGAAAATCTTGAATTATTAAGGCAGAGTTTAATTCGAAGAAAAGAAGAACTTCGCCAAGAACGCCTTGAGTTAAAACGTGAGATTAGAGAATCAAAAATAAAACGGCGTGCTATAAATGGTTTTGATGTTCGTCAACTCCCTGACCCGATCTGGTTAAAAACAAAACCAGAGCGTGAACTACATTACCAAGAAAAGGTCAAATCCCACTCGCTGGAGCTGGAAGGGACAAGTTCATCAACTCCCTCTCCTAAAAAAGGCGAGAAGAAACATGTTTTTCAAACTAACAAACCACGACATGTTGATGCCCGCTGGAACAATGACCCGAAGTGGTTGAGAGACCCTATATGGTTGAGAAGGACGAGCGAAAGCCCTGTCCCTGCACCGCGGACTAGACAGTCCGGGAGTAGCAAAAGGTCACAGAAGTTCCAGGAAAAAGGCACCATACCTCTAAGCTCTGAGGAGATGGTGGACATAAGTTGGTTGTTTGAAAACTTGAATGAGATGGAGGATGACCAAACTGGTACAATGCGTGACATTGTCTTTGATAACTCCGAGCACACAAATAACCAGCTGCTCAAAGCAAAGATTGAATTGATAAGGCAGAAGAGCAAACGACAAAGAGAAAAACTTCTCAAAAAAGGCCTTGAGCTACAACATCAGTTTAAACAATCAGTGATGAAACAGTGCGCTGTAACTGCTGTTGAGGCTCACATGCAAAACAAAACACCCTCTGAGGTGTGCCCAGGTCAAAAGGTCGTATCCCAGTCGCTAAAAATAGGAGAGGTTCTCTCTCCTATAGAAAGCGAGAATAAACACTGTCGTCTCAAAGGCCCTCTGACCTCAGAAGAGGTAGAGTACTTACGTCGGTCGTTAAAAGAGTTGGATAATACTAGCAAGAATGAACAAGATTTTCAAACTGACATACAACGAAATGTTGGTACCAGCTGGAACAGTGACTCAAAATGGTTTAAAGGGAGCCCCGCCCCTGAAGCACCTCAGATTGAAAAATCTGAGACAAGCAACGAACCACAAAAGGTAGGTGTTCACTCTCTAAGAGACCCACAACGGTTCAGATCGAACCAGGTGGGTGAAAACCAAGGTCCATCGGTGGGTGGACTTCAAAAGAAATTGAAGTATGAGGACCTATACTCATGTAACTATGCGTGGTCCCAACAGAAACCCCCGAGCCTTGGAACTGCACCTCCCGCGCCTCGAACAGAACAGTTCGAGACAGGCAAAGAGTCACGAATGTCCCGGAATAATGGCCCAACACCTCTATGCTCGGAAGAGACAGAGGAAGTAAGTAGTTTGTCAGTAGATTTGAATGTTACTGTGCTTGACCAACCTGATACAATGAGTGGCGTTATCATTGATAATGACACTATCAACATTGACCAACCTGGAGCGATGTGTAGCACAGTCTTTCACAAAGACTCAGAGCACACAAATAACTCAGCGCACACTACTATCAACATTGACCAACCTGGAGCGATGGGTAGCACTGTCTTTCACAAAGACTCAGAGCACACAAATAACTCAGCGCACACTACTATCAACATTGACCAACCTGGAGCGATGGGTAGCACTGTCTTTCACAGACTCAGAGCACACAAATAACTCTGCGCACACTACTACCAACATTGCCATGGATGTTGACAGCAAACCAATTGCTGACACACAACAACATCCTGAAGGTCATGAGGCTGACAGCCAACAAGATGCTGACAGTGAACATGAGTACACAGCCAGAGTCACACGTGAACAGAAACGTGGGCCAAGACCTGTGAGGTTTCTGTGTAACTTTATACAAAGGGGGGTGGCTAAGAAAGCTTACCTGCCTATCACACTGGAAGGTGTCCTTGAGCGTGAAGCCCTCCTGGATGGCAGTTCTGATATAACTATTATGTCGGCCAAGCTGTTCGAGGAGCTGAGGACCGCCGCTAACGGTGTTGACAGGCAAATACCCTTTGAGAAATGTGCTATTGAGCTACAGGGTCTCGCAGAGACGAGAACAACCCTAACAGCTATGGCTATGGTTCACATGCAGATTGGCAAAATGACACTACACCACCCGGTGTATGTGTCCACACTTGACTCTTTCCCATTTTTGGTTGGCCAAGATTTTATAAACCGCTTCGGCGCGATTATAGATTATGGTCAACAGACAATGTGGGCAACAGTGAGAAAACCCCTGCCAATGAAAAGGCCTCCTAGTGGTGATACAGACTGCCTAACCGCAGGTACCGCAGAGGACATAAGGGACTCCTCATCCGAGGACGAGAGCCCGGTAAGTGAACCTTCAACTACAGGTGAGACAGAAGAGACCCAAGAGTTGGACCGAACTCTGGCCCAACAAGAGAACCTCCTCTGTGAGCTGAAACAATCAGCACTCACTGAACACTTCCTACCACAGGTAGTGAAAGGTGTTGAGATCCAAGGATCCCACACCGAAGACGCTGTACTGTCCTCTGAGACAGGTAATTCGGCAATCAGCCAAGCTTTCGATGAAACCTTGGTTCAAGGGCATCTGAGTCCAGAAAATGACAGTCATCCAAACGCTGACAGTCACTTGGACATCATTGTTGCAGATTACGAGGACCCCTCATCAGACAAGAAGGGGGCAAACTCACATTACCTACCACAGGTAGAGAAAGGTGTGGAGATCCAAGGACCCCACACCGAGGTTGCTGTACTGTCCCCTGGGACAGGTAAATCGGCTATCAGCCAAGCTTTTGATGAAACCTTGGTTCAGGAACATTTGTGTCTAGAACTAATCAGAAATGACATAGTTTTTACGGACTCAAAGAGCCCCTCTTCAGTCGAGAGGTGGGACTGAGCAGACTGAGAGACAGCTCTGTTCATCAGGCAGTCAGAATGCTAAACACTCTGCCTGCTCTGCCTCCCCTCCCATTTGAACTGCCTTAACACTAAAACTTTCTCACATATTATCACTCAACACAAAGTTTTTAACACTAGACTCTGTGTCACCAAACGGGTTTTCACTAAACTCTCGGTCATGTGCTCATACAGTTTGCACTACTTCTCATAATTGCACTAATGTCTGTATTACATCACTGCCTATAATCATAATACTGTTTACATTCTCTGTTTACATTTATTAATACTGTTTACTTTTATTACTACTGCTTACATGTAATTACTACTGTTTACATTTATTTACACTACTCTAATATCTACACCACTGCTGGTACATATACAGTGTGCTCTGAACGGTCTTATTTAGGGATGCCCAATGTGCCTTACTGCATATGCCACTTTTTGCCTCTACAACAACATCAACTACTACCTCATACATATACTGTGTACATTGACTCATACGCTGCTTTGCCACTTTGCAAATGTCAATGCTAGAAACCTTTAGTTTATTTTAGTTATACTTTTTATACTCTTTTTTTATACCACTATGCAAAAAAAAAAAAAAAAAAAACACACAGGACAGTGTTAGTTTTACTATTTTTATGCTTATGTCTATTATTATATGTTTCAGTGTTTCAATGTTTAGATGTTTACTGTTGCACCGAGGGACTGAGAGAAACGCAATTTCGGTCCTGTGTATGTCCTGCACTGTACATATTGCAGATCTGACAATAAAGTTGACTTTGACTTTTGACTTTGACTTTGAAGACACACACAACGACAGTGACCCGTCGCAGTCTGTACAATCAGACATACCTGCGATTGCACCAACAGTTGTGATACACCTGAATTACACGGAAAGAGGTAAACGTAGGAAGATACGTTGGCCAAACCCTATAAGGTTCCTGTGTACCGTCTTCTCTCGGCTGCATGAACAGCTTAAACTAAACAGTGGCATCCTAACTTGTGCCCATGGACGGACTTCCTCACCTGTGCTCGTGGTCCCCCATGACCAAAGGGGGGTGATGTTAGGCCATGCCAAAGACAAAGATTTGAATGTACACCTCAGAAACACTTTTGCTTTCGCCCAGAAAAACCTGGAAAAATCCGCTGAAGGACGTAAGGCGTACTATGACCAGAAGGCCTCTCACAATGAACTCCAAGTGGGAGACAGAGTCTGGTACTATACGTTCGCCCCAGCAACCGGGAAAGGAGGGTCCGAGACCGGAACTCTCGCCCGCAAACTGATGCCCAGGTGGACTGGACCTCATCTGATAACAGACAAAGTGTCCTCAGTCGTCTACGAAATCAAAATCAGCAAAGAGCCAATTGCTAAATGGGTACATCGAAATCAGATCAAACCTTACAAGGCGTTCAATGACTCCACAAAAGACAAAGATCTCACAAACTCACCGACTTCATGGGATAATAAGGTCGTCCAAACACAAGTTAGTAAATAAACTAATCAGGTTTAAACTACCATATTTCCCACCCTATAAGTCGCATTGTCCAATTTGAACTTAGAAACGCTAAGCCTAAAACCCACAACAAAAAACTATCCTTAACAACCGTTTAAATCCACGAGATTTAATTTGACCTCGGTCATAAAGTTGAGACCTGTTTTTCTTGTGTGTTGCACTTTGGAATCTGACGACAAGAGTGTGTCGAAGCAGTGAAACGTTGTTTCCTTGTATTTAGTCATTACTGTTGTCATTAGTTGAGATATTGTTTGGTTCTGAACACTCCCAGCCAAAAAGGTTTTGTATTAACATTGGTTAATGAATGATATGGATTTAACTATGCCAACATGCAGTTCGTTTTGTTAAATCTCAATCGTCGAAGAGTCAATGTAGTTTAAAGCTACTCAAGGTACCATAAACTACACTGGTCTCACAATTTCTAAATTGAACCGATTCGATCGTTTCTATTCTAGATTGTCTATTCATTTTGATGAGTCTCGCCATAGACTTCAAAATTTATTAGGAATACCAAATCCTACGTCGTTCGTCTAAAAGACAACAGACATTTAGATCAAACTATATTTCATTTTTCTATTTTAGTTTAACCTAAACTAAGTAATGAATGGAGGAATAGTTTGGAATTAGAGGCCTTCGTTACAGAAGCCCTCCAAAATTTTATAGGTATAGATCCCTATATCTAATTTTACAGAATTGATCCACCCCTTAATTGGTAATTGTAGCTGATCTAAACCATGATAGCTTACATACCAGGTGCATATAGGTAAGGCTAATGTAAAATCCCAATCATAAGCCCACCTAAAAACCACATAATTGCATGACACATAGAACCAGAGTGGCACTGACTGGAAGCCAACCAGCCAACAACCTTCGATGTGGGGACCTGCAGCTCCAACGCTTGGTCTTCAACCTTCATCCAAGGGTCGCCTCCTCTGCGTCAATCGAGGGATCCCCTCTACATGCTGATTATGAAAACAATTGTTGCTGATCAATCAACAAAACTAATCGTTGTGGAATTACTGCTGTGGAATTACCGCTGTGGATTATAAGACTTTGTTTTCCAAGAGTTAACAGACTCAGTTTTCCAAGGGATTAAAAGCTTTTCGCAATGGGATTACCTCCGAACAGTATGGAAGTTCCAAAAAACTTTATGGGATTATAATTTTGATTTTTCTTTTCCACTTGCTGGATTACTTCAAGATCAAAGACAGTTCAAGGTTTCCTTTCGTGTTGGACCCCATCCCCAAGGACTGGCGATGGCTTCCAAAAGGGGGGAGATGTAGTGGGCATGACCGTGTCCACTTTGATACACCTGTGTATTTTTGAACTGTTCCAGAGATGACCTTTACTGACCTCTCAGTAAAGCAAGACATTTACTACAAATTATTCCATTAGTTGTAATCTGAGAACATAGTCACCAAAAGAGACTATTTCTATCTTTGATTTTATTCTAATGTAATCAAAAGAATAACTTTTGTCATTTTCATGATATATGTTATATGCTGTTATTCTTTTAATATGAAGCATGACTGTGTTACTTGATCAAATGAAAGGGTGTCAAAGTTCAGATAAAAGGTCAAACTGACTTACACAGAAATTGTTTTTGTTGAGTTTCAGCTAAAACTCTCATCTAGCGTCTGAAAGTCTCCTCACTCAGATGCTTTTCCTAAACAATTTCCCTCTGCTGCTGGCTGTAACCTTGGGTCGTGATAACGGCAACTGCTTCCACGGACCAATGAAAAAGACACAAGTCTCTCTCATCTCTTTGATCCTTCTATTAAGTTCTAAGCTGTTGCTGGAACTGAAAAGTCTGCTGGGAACTTCAAAGAGATGTGAACCTTTCCCAAAGAGCGGGATGAACTCAGTCACACGCTAAGGACTCGTCATCCAGCTAAGGACTAATAACATGCTGTTATGAGTCCACTTCGAACGAGCGTAAGCTCAAAACTTTGTTTATTCCTTCCTGGAATAAGTTTATCTTGAAGTCAGAGGCCAGGAGCTGACGCATTTTCTGATGACCAACGCGAAACCAGGAGACGTTGAAAACGTAAACTAGAACCAGCTCGGACGAACTGGGCCTGAAGGACTCTGTGCATCTGAAAGGCTGGTGTCATTTCTTTATCAGACTCGTCGTCGAAGGTAAAGAGCTGTTTACAAACGTACCTGGATTTTAGCAGAAGTCGGATGGGAAGTGTCACTTTTGGTAACATGCTCAAGACAATTTCCTGTAAACCATCTCTCCATCTTTCCTCCTATTCCCTTATCCCTCTCAATCTATCTGGAAACTATATTTAAGCTAAAGAACCCTCAGACTAAATATGTTTAACATCCAGTATTGAAGTCTGTTGTGTTACATTCAAGTGTGCTGACGTGTTAAAGATAAGAAAGTGAAATCATGTCAATCAAGTGTAATGGTGTTAATTTAGTTGATTTATTTTAAATAAATGATAGTGTCTTTGACATATCAAACTAAGTTAACTTGTCCATTGTCACTCTATGGCTTCTGTTTTATTTATCCATCATAAAGATCACAGAAATATTGGGTAAACTGAAAAAGAAAGAATCCGTGAAATTACTATTCAATCTGAATAAGTAAATTAATTAAGGTAAAGAGGCCAGTATTAATATTGACCTCCTCATAATCCTTTACATATGTATGTATTTGCTCCAGAGAAGAGTAATACATCTGTACATTCAGGTCTGTGACGGTGTGTGTTATTGTGGGGTATGGGTTGATGTCAGTTTTGTTGTGTGAAAATTGTTATACAGATAAAATTTGGCTGATTTTGTTTACACATTATTAGATTTGTGTTCACAAAATGTAAAAGGCTTGCCATTAAGGACACTCTTTTAATTTGTTTATGGAACATGAACACCATGGAACACTTGTCTTTTAATTATTAACAATTAGCTATTTTTACCCTGTTTTCTAAGCATGATGAGTCATGCGTGAAATGAAACATGAAACATATTGAACAGCCCCTATTTTCTCTGTAGCCTCACTGCTCCATAAAACTCATGATACAACAGTGCTGCCATTGTTTTGTTTATTATTAACTTTTTTCTTAACCAGTGTCTGATTTGGGAGGTGTCCTGAAGACAGAGAAGGTTCTGGTCTTGTGGATAGAAAAATAATTTAGAAAACCGCACTGTTTAGGCTTTAATGTTCAAACTACAGTAAACTGTTACCACAAAACAAAGCCTAATTTATTCAGTCCTTTATTTAGTCAAAGTTCAAGTTCAAGTAGGTTTATTGTCATTTTTCCACATGTGGTACATGAGGTGGAACGTAATTATGTACACAGGGTCCCAGTTACAGCCAACAATGGCAAAAACATAAAGTGTAAAAAGAAACTGTAAATAAGGATCTAAGATATAGATATGTGCTAAACAAACGCCAAACAGTATGGACAATCAGAAGCACATATCACCAATCAAAGTGATTTTTTTTTCCTCACAGTGATTATCCTGGTTAGAGATTCATGAGTCTAACAGCCTCAGGGTAGAATCTGTTCCTCAGCCTAGTGGTTCTACACTTAATGCTCCTCAACTTCCTGCCTGAAGGGAGTGGGGCAAAAAGTATGTGTGCTGGGTGAGTGGGGTCCTTCATGATGCAGGTGGCCCTCTTCCTGCATCTGGAGGTTAATAATAATAATAATGAATTCCATTTATAATGCACTTTTCATTAATAAAAATCTCAAAGTGCTACAAAGTGTAACAAAGCAAAGATCAAAATAAAACAAGTGATAAAATCAATAATAATATCGACTAAGATCAAAGATAAAATCATGTGGATGCAGATTAGGCTTGCTTAAAAAATAAATAAAATAAAACAAGTGATAAAATCAAGTAAAATCAATAATGATATCAGCTAAGATCAAAGATAAAATCATGTGGAGGCAGAATAGGCTTGCTTAAAAAGAAAGGTCTTTATGCTGCTTTTAAAGTCAACCAGTGACTGTGGAGCTCTCAGGTCGTCAGGGAGGGAGTTCCACAGGCGGGGGGCAGCCACACAGAATGCTCGGTCTCCCATGGTCCTCAATTTGGTCCGAGGAATATGAAGGAAATCCTATATGCCACGGGCTTCCGTTCCAGCACCTCCGCAGTCATTACACAGACGGCGCACTTCCGGTTAGCGGGAAAGACACGAACATAAATGACTAAATACAATTAATAAAACATCGGCATACACACCAATAACAACTCTATACACATATAAAACCATATAAAATTATGGCGACGTTCCCCCTACGGATAGCCGCGATAAATGTTCGCCGAAACCCCCCCGCGGAACAGCTGTTCCCACCGGTGGGCGGACACAACGGTACTCACGTGTAGTGCCGGTAGCGCGCGGCCGCTTCCCGTTTCGGCTTGTCATGGTTTGCTACTAGGAGCTAACGCTAGCAACAACGGAGGTGGATGGGAACCGGAAGTGGCGGGTAGGTGTTGCATTTTGCCGGAAGTACGTCACGCCCCCCCGTGGCATATAGGCTATTTACTGTTCTGTGATCGTAGAGACCGGGTGGATGAATATGGTGCAATAATGTCCTTTAGATAGTCAGGTGAAGTGCCGTGCAAGCATTGATGGGTAATGAGAGCAGTTTTGTACTGAATTCTGTAGGTGACAGGAAGCCAATGGAGGTTATGGAGAATGGGTGTAATATGTTCAAATTTACGAACTCTCAACAGAATCCTTGCTGCACTGTTTTGAATGTATTGAAGTTTCTGAAGGTTTTTGCCAGGGATACCAATAAACAGGGAGTTGCAGTAGTCGAGCCTGGAGGAGACAAAGGCATGGACGAGTTTCTCAGCATCAGGAAAAGTCAGAGATGGGCGAAGTCTGGAGATGTTTCGAAGATGGAAGAAGCAGGTTTTAAACAGATGCTTAATGTGATTTTCAAATGTAAGATGAGAGTCCATTTTTATTCCAAGATTTGTAACAGAGGTGGAGAGGGGGATGTCTTGACCAGAGAAGGAGATTGTTGTTAAAGTTGATGTTTGTATCTGGTGAGGGGTGCCAATCAATATGGCCTCAGTCTTCGAGCAGTTTAATTGAAGAAAATTCTGATTCATCCATGCCTTTATTTCCTCCAGGCAGGCAGAGAGAACAGTGAGTGAAGACGGAGATAGGGATGATGATGATGTTCCAGTCCTGATGTAAAGCTGTGTGTCGTCGGCATAGCAGTGAAAAGAAATGTTGAACTGATTAATAATTTGACCTAAAGGCAGCATGTAGATCAGATGTCTGTGATAGTGGGGAGACTGACTCCAACACACTTCTGTGCAGCCTTCACCACTCTCTGCAGAGCTTTTCTTTCTGCAGCTGTGCAGCCTCCATGCCACACGTTGATGCTGGAGCACAGGATGCTCTCCACTGCACACCTGTAGAAGGAGACAACTGAGCTTCCCAGTCCAGCTCGCCTCAGCCATCTGAGGAAGTAGAGTCTTTGATGAGCTTTCTTGATCAGGCTGGTAGTGTTGTTACCCCAGCTGAGGTTGTCATTCAGGTGCACACCCAAGAACTTGTAGCTGGAGACCAGTAGGTGTGTTTGCTCGGCCTGAAATCCATGACCATCTCCTTCATTTTCTTCACATTGATGTGAAGGTTGTTCTTCCTGCACCAGCTCTCCAGGTGTTCCATCTCCTCCTGCCTGAAGCCGGACTCATCCAACTCATCATTGTTTGTGATGCATGCAATCACCGCTTGTATCATCTGCAAACTTTACAATATGACAGCCTGGCTTGGTAGGTGCACAGTCATGCAGAGTGAACAAGAGGGGGCTCAACACACAGCCCTGAGGGAAGCCAGTGCTGAGGGTTATGGTGGAGGAGGAGAAGTTGTGGATCCTCACAGATTGTGGTCTGTTAATTAAGGAGTCCAGGACCAAGTTGCAAATGGAGGGTCTTAGTCCTAGTGTGAGTACAGTAGTTTGTCCATCAGGGTTTGGGGAATCCTGGTGTTGAAGGCAGACATGAAGTCCACAAAGAGCATACGGACATAGGAGTCCTGCTCAAGGAGGGTGAGAGCAGTGTGGACTACAGAGGAGATGGCATCCTCTGTTGATCAATTTTTGCAGTATGCATACTGGTGTGGGTCCTGCTGATGTGGATGGTAGCTTTGATGTGGGCCATAACCAGTCTTTCAAAGCATTTAGTGACTATCGGGATGAGGGCTACTGGCCGAAAGTCATCAGAACATTTACAATAACTTCTCAGAATAATCAGGAGAAAGTTTTAAAAGTCTATTATTTAGGACTTATGTTGGATGTTGAGTATTCAATCTGCTGATGCCTGAAGCATGGTTTGCTGCCCTCATACATCTTTCCTCACTTTGCGTGAGTGCAGCTACAGTGTGCGCTCTCAGATTTTCTCAGATTTTCAGAATCTGTTGGAATCCTGGCAAAAACCAATGCAGATTTGTTCCTGTCTTTGATTTTATACGTCTACCTTATAATGTTTTGCTAGTTTTTTGATACTTTGTTAAAAAAAAAAAAAACTTTCTTTTGTTTTTTTCTCTCTTTTGTTTTCTATTGTTTATTGTTTGTTTGTTTATTGTTTATTGTTTAAGGAAATTCTACCACTGCTGTTCATTGTTCTTTAGTTTTAGCAGGTCGCTTTCGTAAATGAGCCCATGAGGTTCAAAAGATTTACCTGACTAAATAAAGGTTGAATGAAAAGAATACCTGCAGTGTTCCGTCAGTGAGGACTGAACTTGGAAAAAGGGCCTTCTCCTACTCCGCTCCTGCTTCATGGAATATCTTACAAAAAGATCTGAAGCTCTCGACCTTGACTTCTCTAAATGGTTTTCAGAATCTGTTGGAATCCTGGCAAAAACCAATGCAGATTTGTTCCTGTCTTTGATTTTATACATCTACCTTATAATGTTTTGCTAGTTTTTTGATACTTTGTTAAAAAAAAAATGTATTTCTCTCTTTTGTTTTTTTCTCTCTTTTGTTTTCTATTGTTTATTGTTTAAGGAAATTCTACCATTGCTGTTCATCGTTCTTTAGTTTTAGCAGGTCGCTTTCGTAAATGAGCCCATGAGGCTCAATAAGATTTACCTGACTAAATAAAGGTTGAATGAAAAAGGATGAGGCTCTCCAAGCTGTCACTACAATCATTAGTACCATTAGTCCTTTAAATTCCAACACATCCTGTTCCTTTTAGCGGACACATGCTAAAGAGAGACATATACTTGTTTTTACTAATTAGGGTTTCTTCAGGGCTTTATTCTTCCTTTTTAATCTTTACTACGGTGGCCGAGTACGCTTTTCCCCCTGCATCATTCACATCTGAGTGTGAAGAAATTCAAACCTTTATCAACTTTAAATTTCTTTCACACTTATACTCTGATGCACGCAAAAATAAAACTGTTATATTAAGAGGATTATACAAAGATCACACCAGCAAATTTATCAGTTATTATCACATATGTTGTGTGTTAGGAGAAGTATTGACTGACTTGTGGAAATGTAAACTGTAAAAAAATAAAATTGCACGACAGTACAAAAGTAAATAGGAAGGTGAACGTGTGTTTGTCATTCCAATGCTAAAGGGAAGTGTTGGTGTTCATCAAAGAGCAGGACGAGCTGACGTCTACCTGCTGAGAAGCTGCCAACGGTGTGTGTGCGTGCGTGTGTGTGTGTGTGTGTGTGTGTGTGAGCCAGCTATCCTTTGAAACATTCTCCCAAATGCAGCTGCTGTGGAGTTAAAATCTTTAAAATGTCAAAAATTGCCTGCTTGGCAAAAGCTGACCTGACCTTCACAGTTTAAGATATACAGACACATACTGTCACACACAAACACACTTTTTTTCCCTTTTTTTTCCCTTTGCTTTGATCAAAGACTTGCCAGTTCAAGATTTACAGCCAAGACTGATTTATGTGAAGGAAGACGCCACCGTGCAGTGGTACTGTCAGTTTAACAACTGCTGTCAGTATTTTTGTCTGAATTTTTAACTAAAATCTACTGACTGCATGTCAGGTTTTTTTGGCTTGGTTCAGTTATAATTAACTTAAATGAGTCAAAAGGTGCAGAACAAAACAACACTAGTCTTACACAAAACAAAAAAAGTATCCAGAAACAAAATGAGAAAGGAAAAAAAAAGAAATAAGACAACAATTAAAAAACTGTTTTGCTAAGTTTTGCAAGATATTGCGTTTTCTGTTTGTTGTAACAAAAAAAAAAAAGCCTTATTGAGTTTATTGTGTTGTGTAATTGTGTCGTAACAATAATAATATGTAATTTAACATTAATGTGGAAATTTGGCTGATTGTGTGGGGTTGTGACATGTGATTTTAATGTGAATCAAGACAGATTTGTGTTGAGACTACTAAATAAATGTGTCTCAGACCACATTTGGGTGGTGTTCACCTCTGATCCTCACACCTGTATTCCTGAGAAGTCTGTATACTGTACATACTGTACCTGCTTTGCCTTGTAGCTGCAAATAAAGTTTACAGTAGAAAATTAGCAAAAATATAAAATGCTTTAGAGGAGCTGCAGATCTAAAGTGATTTCTGAAAAACTATCCAACAAGAGGATGAGTAGCTATGCTAATGGGACTTTGGGACTTCCCTATCGTCCCAACCTTTGACCTTGACCCCCTTACCCCCACCCCGTACAACCTGCCCGCCTATTAACCTGGACTTCATGCATGTGACCCATCAGCATTTCAGAGGAAGTTCAAACTGAAAGTCATCTGTGGGGGGTTAAAGCATTACTCAGGGACAGAAAGTGAGACAAAATGAGCTGAATGATGGTGAGAAAAAGGAAGAGGAAGCAGGAGTGATTCATGCTGCAACACATCAGTAATGACACTGAGGAATCGAACAGGCCTCAGACTTTCCAGCAGCAGTGGAGGGGGCGGGCAGGACAGGCATGCAACAAGGGATCTAATTAAAGGGAGCTAAACCACAGAGCACTTCAGCTATAACGAGGATTGACTAAATGTGTGTGCACAAGTGTAAAAACTTAAAAATATTCACAACAAGTGAGCATGTTAACATGAGCTTCCTGTTATTTGTTGTTGGCTTGCATGTTCGCTTTCACTCCCTCTGGTCTTTGGTGAAAAAGTCCAAACATACACAATATGAGTAATAATTTTAAAATGAGCCTCAGGAAGCCTTGCATGCTTACTATAATTAACATACAAATGAAGTATTTTGTGTTGTAGATCTTTTTTTTTTTGGGTGCCAAACCAATAACAGACCAGTGACATGCAGTGATATGTGTGACAGGTGGGACCTTGATTTGTCTGGAACGTGGAAATGCTTCACTTGAAGAGGCAGATCCATGCTGTTGTGTTTAAGATTAGTGCTCATGTCATTATTTTCAGTTTACATACCCAGTATAAGTTGTATTCGCTCAAGGCAGTCATATTTGTCCATAACTTTATTATTAGTGAGCCTGAAAGTTACCGGAGCAGTTACTGGAATGCACCCTGTCAAAAAAAGAGAGATCACGGATTTTGTTCCGTCTCAAATTAAGCACTGGTGTCGACTGAAAATCTAGTTTAAAAAAATCCTTTAGTTTTGATATATTATTTTCCATTTTGTCTAAACAAATATAAA